>CM060843.1:12357500-12492500 GCA_030762175.1 Metallyticus violacea
TATAATGTTTTATATTTATAAAAGAATGAAAACCCACCACTTCACCTCATTATTTTGAGCTATAGAAGAACTAGGTATTAATTACGGCAGGTCTTAGATTTTTTTCTGACCTCAGGCCCTCTAAATTGCTTTATTGTGCAACATCCGTCCTTAAATGTTCACGGAGTGATCGTTCGGTATGTTGTTTGTCTGCTAAACAGGCGTTTCCTTTGCTCGAGAACATAGATGTGAAATGACAGCGACGATGAAAGTTTGTACACTTTCAATCAGCGCTCGAAAGATTGCATTTTTTTGAGAATACATAGTACACTGCGTCATAAACACTTCCTGCCTGGAGCATAAGAATGCCTTAAACAAACAAAAGAAGTGCGAAGGGCAAACAGTTATAATGACGTTATTATAGTCGAGACGTGTTTTCTTTTGATATAACTCGTGCTCTTGTCAGCTATTCCTTTCAGCTCTTAATGAAGTAAACAAATTGCAGTAAATCAATTGTTAACTTAGTTTCCTTGGAACTGTGTACGCGAGCACTTGTGTGTGTGAAGCCTATTCTCTGCTCTTTCTGGTATATTTTTAAACCAGGCGGCAGAGCAAAGAAACTGCTTTTATGACGTCTACAATTGCGAATAAAGAATTCTGTTGTTGTGAAAAGAAAGGCCTACGTATTCCTTCCTTTTAATCAATTAAAGGTACTCTTTTAGAAATATGCATTTAAGTGGAAAGAATCTGAAATCATTTTATTTCCATTTCAAAATGGAAGTTAATATTTCAACAAAATATAATCAATAAATTGTTGACAATAAAAGAACGCTCTCATTTAAAGGGTTTTTAATTATAATAATTTTAATTGGCGCCAGTCGTATTTTGTATAAGATGTATTATATTTATATTTTACAATAAGAATTAAAACGTATTTTCTAACAGTTCTAACAATTCAATTTTGAACTTTCTGCCTTAAAGTTAGTTCCATTATTATATTTCCCATTCAATTTTTTTTCTTTTCTTTTCCTTTCCTCACCTTACTAATTTCGTAACCGCCGTCAGGAATGTAAATAAAAAAAAAACGTTTAATTCATTATAAAATATATAATTTTATCCACACAAATAGATACAAATAAATGATTACATTCCATATTAAATGAAAGTTGGGAGCGTTATAAAAATTTACAGCACTCAGTTTTACAAAATAGTTTCTATTTTGCGGGCCTTATGTTAAAACAATTACGTTTACGTAACATAGTTTTATTAAAATAACATAAGTACCAGATTTAGCCTCATAACATGAATAAGTAATAATTTAAGTAATCTAAAATTATTTTACAGTCTTTTAATAACATTTTATTCCAAATCGTTGCGTCTATGTTGAATGGAATAATTAAAAAATAAATCTGAAATAATGTGATACCCCCGCTAAAATACAATTCTTGTATATATAGATAACAATGAAGAGCAAATAATTTTCTGCTCTTAGTTTTATATCTCAGCTGTACACGCGCACAGAAGGCTACTAGGAAAATATTATCGTTTAGAGGGCAAGAAAAGTGTTTAAAATAGAATTTTGTTAAATATAGTTTTTCTGAAAGTAAATGTTAGATTTGAAACATACAACGAGAGTAGGTCCATAATTTTTCGGCCTCGCCAATAAGAGTTATCGCCTTCACAAAACCCTTATCTGGTGTCACACCTTATCTATTTAGTAAATAACTGCAGCGTAACTTCCGCTCCGCTGTGTTCAGTTGTTCAGTTGTAGTTGCCTAATGAAGGCTATGTGTAGAAGATGGTGACACATTCAAAATGCATTATCGAGCTGTTGTTAAGTTCTTCACAAAAGAAGCACTTACTGCAAACGATATTAGGCAGCGATTAGACGGTGTATAAAAGAATGGGCTAAACTTTTTGAATGGGTGCAGAAAGCGTTGAAGACGAAGAAGGTGCAGGTCGACCCTTAGAGTGCTCACTCCTGAAAACAGGAGAAATTATGGAAGACCGGCTACTCAAGGTTACAGAAATAGCAGCAAGGTTAGGCCTTTCTAAAACAACAGTCCTTCAAATTATTCATGAACATTTAAAAATTTAAGATTAATGCAAGATGAGTGCTTAAGACTTCTTTCCTCAGTCCAAAAGCAGCGAGTTATCTGTTGTCAGGCATTTTTGGAGCTCTGCCATGGCAACGAGAGAGAAGTTCTGCAAACCATTGCTACAGGATCTACTATGATCTCTTGTCCAAAAGAGAATCAATGGAGTGGCGTAAACCTGGCGAAGCACCGTCTCTAATGGCCTAGGTCACTCAATCAACCAAGAAGGTCATGTGAAGGAATACTCTACATTGACTTCAAGGAGAGGAACACCACAGTAAATTCGGTGTTCCTATGCGCCTATTGCACAGACCACATGCTTCCATCAAAGAGAAAAGGCGAGGAAACTGAATAGTGGTGTGGGCTTTCTTCACGACAATGCGCCTGTGCTCACAGCTCTTGTTACAAAGGAAGCTGTGAAGAAATGTGGCTTCTGAGGATTTCAACCATCCACCCTACAGCCCAGATCTAGCACCCAGTGACTATTTCCTGTTCTCAAAACTCAAGAAGGATCATCGAGGAAGGAAATATAAGTGTGACGAAGAAGTGATGGATGCTGTTTATGCCATTTTGTTCATAAAACTTCTGACTATTTTTGGGGCGAGGGTTAAATGTTAATTAAAAAACGTGAGAAATGTGTTGCAATAAATGGTAACTAGATTAAAAAGGGAAATATAGTTTTCGTTTTTATCATACCTAGAAAATAGTTAGGCGGGCGTACGAGTAACAAGGATAAAAGTAGTGTACTTTGCTTTACATGAATTAAGTATAAAACTCAAGCTTAGCATGTTCAGCACATCGCCACTATTCTAAAGAGAGATTTATTTCCCGAATTTCCAAGATTCGTTGTGTGTTATTCACTCAAAGTTTTCTGCTAGTGTGGGCGTATTTTCTCTTGTAACATCTTCGATGTTACTCTAGTAAAGAAGTGTTTGATGCTGTAGAGAGCATGTGCAAAGCTTTCACTATTAGTTATATTGACCTGCACGCCGTGGCTAAATCGAAAGCTGTGGGTGTGCCAATTGGTATTCACCATCACGTGTCTTTATGATGTAATCCTTCCATTAAGCGTTTCCGATCTTCTCCTCGGCACATGAAGGTCTGCTCACGTGCAGGAAGAGATCTTGAGAAAAGTAGAACTTTAGCAGGGCCATATTTCACTGTTCATAGTGTCGAACTTTCATTTCAACTGCGGGACTAGGAATAAAGCTAATAAACCTGGAATTGTTGAGATATTCGAAACTTGGTGTTTTAGCAGCTTTATTTACAAACATGAAGCTGGCGGTTTTTGTGAACTCGGGTGAAAAATATGATTAATTGACCGACATTAAAAATTTGTAATGTTTTTTTTTATACTTCAACAATGCATAAAGGCCAATACTTTTGTAAAATATGGCATCCGCAGGTAAACCGTTTTCACGCAAAAAGTTTCCAAAATTACAGTGTTTTATTAAAATATGTTTTTTTATAGAGAAAAATACCTCCCAACCCTCATAAAATAAGCACCTCAGCAATAGTTAATATTTTGCTGAATATAATGATTTGTAAAACATATTGATTAACTTACAAGATTGTAATAAAACATTTTAAGCACACTTAAATGCCTACACCACAGCGCAATAAAAATAAAATATGTAAAAATTGCAAATTGTTAAGAAATATATAATTATTAGATTTATGCTCCTAGGAACACGAGTATAGATGAACAAATAATATCTACTTAGAACAAGAGATATTATATACGTACTGTTTGAAAGCCCATAGAGTTTTTCTTCATTATTTTCTGATATGCCAGCATAAATTTTGCTATTTTGCCTTGTCCGTCCATCCCTCTGTCCATCCGTTCATTCATGATTATATCTATCTAATCTATAATAAAATAAAAATTAAGTCAATCAGTTGTAGGGTAAGAGCACATACATTTTGGATAATATTACATTTTTATTAAATTAAATATTGAAATTATGCTCAATTGACTAGAAAAAATAAGGCAATTTCAAAACTCCTAACTAACCAGTTTAAATTCTGTTCTTTCTTGTAATTTCGAATCAATTTACTATCAAAACAGAAATATTATATTAAATAGATAATTTAGTTTTAATTTGCCTAAACAATCAACAACAAAAGAAAAAGAAAAGGTGTGATAATAGTTTAATCCATTTTAAAATTTAAGCATCATAAAGTTGGGGTGACTGGGGGTGGGATTTAAACTTGAAATGCAATCAATATTGGTTTTAAAATCCATTCTCGTTATTTAAACTGACATGTTTTTGTGTGTTTAAATAAAATTTATTCTAAATAGGTTATTAAGAATGGCAAGTTTTGAAATGAAAGCCATTGTATACTCATTTTGGAACCGTGAAAATCATGAGCAAGTTAGAACAAAGGTAATCGACCTTCAACTGTCAGCCTTGTCGGGGTTGACGATAGTTGCACAAAGTCGGGTTGCCGCCATATGTCTCTTGAGGCCATCGTTATCTATATCTGATTTGTGACGTCACAGAAAACCGCATCGAGTTCATTTGAGGGAGATTTAACAGTCAATGAACGAACTGATTGATTTCAAGTTCAGTTAGGGTTGTATTGCCAACCTTATACCACTGCAATTTGGTAACGAATAGCATCTAAATAATATATTTTACCAATAAAATCTAGTGAATAGAGAGTTCCTAGATATCAGTTGTCATAACTTTCTCTGTGAAGTAAATTAAAACAGTTTTATAACCAGTAATGTAACCTTATTATGTATGTTTACAGCTTTCGTTTCCTTCCTGAAGCACAGGTGCTGAGTTTTCTAGGTTATCTCGGGCGTACCATTTTCATGATAACAAAATCACATATAAGCATGTAATACTTAAATATTATAACTGTATTTTACTATAGTTTATTCAATAAAAGCATTCTTCTTTTTTGCAACAGTATACGAAGATTATGCATTTACATCGTTTACTGCAATGTTATTATTGTTAATACCATTATTATTATTATTATTATTATTATTATTATTATTATTATTATTATTATTATTATTATGCCTGTTTATGTAGTCACGAGATTGTACTGCTTGACACTTAATTTATTATTATGTTATCCACATTTCGCAATTACAAAATAATTGTAGCTGCATTTCTAAGCACTAAAACCAGAATAAAGAGAAATGTGTTTATGTTGGTACTGAACTGTAGGAGGGGTACAATAGGACAGGAGGTACATATCACTCTCTTTCTACGCCTGTCTTTCATCACTTGTTGTTTACCTGCCAGGCGATAGTCCATAGCTCAGTATTGGCCTGGTAGTTTGAGTGGGTCTAATTAGATGTTAAGTACTTAAGAATTCCAATATATAGTTATAACCACATCCAATAAAAAAAATCTTTTCACCGTGCACTTCGATGTTTTAACTCAAATGAATATATGATGTATTCTACAACTGATATATTTGTATTTAAAGGAAGTAACTATAAATACTTTCTAATATTGAATACAATAATTAAGCTACACCGTATTAGTAATTTATTAGTTACTATTCACGTGTCGAAATAGTTGAGCCTAAGTTGAAATAACGTTATATGATAATTAATTAAGAGCAGTTAATAAAATATATTTTTCCTAGAAAAACAAGCTTTATGTAGACTAACTGGAACGCGTCTCCTAAGCTAAACGGCTGATAGATTACAATGATTGCTGACGTAAAAAACAATATCTTATATATAGATATTCATATTCAGTCGATGATTCTTAAATTTGTCAAATAAATTTGCGAGTTTATATTAATTATGAATGTCTTAACTTAATTAATAATTTAGACAAATGGTTTCTCATTACTTAATATAATATATTTACATATAATTCAATTAATAGATTATTTCCTGTGACGAATGTCACTGTAACCACAGACATAACAAATGGTACATGATATTATTACCAAACATTGTCGACAGCATACACCATCTTTTGTACCTTGTATTGTAACCGTCTTGCTCTTAGATAAGCTCCAAGTACCCCGCAACAGTATAACTGTGAATGGAGTATTGCTTGGTGGCAACCTATCCCACTTGCACGGCTCTCTTGCAGGTAGAGGGGACGCGTCTTCTCTCTTGTCGGTCCTGGTGGTGTAGTAGTAACCATACTTGCCTTCTAAACCCAAGATTGCGGGTTCAAACCCGGCCAGGATCAATTGATTTTTCCGGGCGTAAAAATTCTAAGTATGGCTACCTTCGGAAGGGAAATAAATTGGTGGGTTCCGTGTCGTACATTTATGACACGAAAAAGAACCTCAAGTCTGAAAGAAGAGGCCTCTGAGCAAAATTTGTCGGCCGTTTCACGCCCTGAATAGAATGGGACGTTGATGAACTGAGATGTTAAAGAGCGTGGAGAGAGAGAGAGAGAGAGAGAGAGAGAAAGATTGAAGAACACTTAACTTGTATCCAGAAGACTGGAATTATAACAATGAAATCGCCGTATGTAAAATGTGCAATGCTTACTTAGATACTATCGCCTATCTATAATAGCAATTTATACAACCAAGACTATAATATGAAAGTATTACTTGGTGTGATGCGTTGTTTTCACATAGAATAGTTTTAAGCATTTATCTAATCAAACGCATTTACAATACATAGGCAATTTTCCGCGGCAATAAGTTTCTGGAGGAAACACGCCCTCTTGCCACCGTGTAGTCGGCGTAAAGTAGGCTCTACTGTTTCCTGCTTAATTTTGCATATATATTGACTGATACTTTTGCAATTCTCTTCACTAAAATACAAACAGAAATGCCACAATCAGGAATAAAGTCCATACCATTACTTTCACATAAATGGTTGTATTAAACTATATTACTTTTTTTTTTTTTTTTTTTTGAGAAATCCATTATTTTCACATGAACTTGAAATAAAACATTGAAACACTTTGAAAGTGAACCCTGTTTACATAAAAATTGAAACGTGTCGACCACTTAATTCCACCTCTATATATTATTCACTTCATTCATTTCATTTACTTAATATTTTTCACTGTCAAAATCCTGGGGGCGAAAACTAAAACGGGCATTTTGCAAGTTGAAACTTTAACATGGTTAGCTTCCTCAGTTTTGAGTCCAGCACATTTTGATGATTTTAATTTTACAAACTTTATAAGTTTAAATTTCTCTTTTGATTATAAAATTTGAGTTATGGCAATATTATAGCTGCCTCCACTCTTTTGTCTGTACTGCTTAAAACATTCTTGTAATCGATTGGTCTGAAGTTTATTTGAGCTGCTTTTCTATTAGCAATAATTTTATAACATTCTTCTAAACATGCGTTGATGATTTTTTTTCTAATAATTCATATCTTTGATCACGGATCATTCCGAAAGGTTTTTTCCTTTTAGGGGAATTTTTAATAGTGTTTAGCGTCCGTTTTTACTGCTGAGACATTACAGGCGATGGACACTGATGATACATTAGATAAAAATACATAAACAGGCAAAGAATTTTTTTTAAGAAGAGAGCCCTCCAATTCTTAAGTTTATGGCCCCTTCCCTCATTTACCATTTATTAATACTGAGAAAACCCTGGAGAAAACCTCAGTCAGGGCGGGCGGTCCTGGTGGGAATCAACCCCAGACCTCCCGCTCACTAGTCCATGACTTAACGACCTCGGCCACTGGTGGCGGTTCATTTAAGGGATGTTTCGTGTTGACACAAGAAATGCACGTTTACTTTTATATTTCCATGTTCTTTAGTACCTTTAGAATTGCAGTTCTCTTTTCATCGAACGTTTTCAAAGCAAAGCCAACATTTTGCCTCTCCAGTGATGATTAATACAATCTTTACCGGAAAAGGAGGGGGTGATGTCTCATTGATTTGTAACTTTTTTTAAAATCTCAAGATTTTGCCTTTAGTGGCGACAGTAAAAGCAGAAGGGGTGATGGTGGTGGTGATGGCATTGTTGGTAGTGTAGGAAATAATTTGTTCACTATCTTTTTGTTTCAACAACTACTTCTAATAAATTTTAATAGATCATGTCAAATAGTTATAACTATCTTTGTGAGTTTATGCGGGTTCTTTTTGCTTTTCTTTTTTTTTTTTTCTTCTTTTTTCTTTTTTTAGTAGTGTTTAACGCCCGTTTTTACTACTGAGGCACCACAGGCGGTAGACACTGATGATACATGAAATGAAGTGATACATTTGGAAGTGTTTTAAGGAAGAAAACGTTCCAGGCCTAAGTTTAAGGTACCTCGCCGCATTTGCCATTTATGAGGACTTAGAAAAAACCTGGAAAAAGCATAGGTCAGGGAGGACGGTCCTGGCAGGATTCGAACCCCAGACCACCCGCTCACGAGTCCGCGCCTTAACGACCTCGGCCACCCGTGGCGGTTTATACGGGTTCTTGAAGCTAGTTCATAAGCGACGTTTGTGCAGTTTCTAAAACACCCTCCTGTTTACCTGTTATTGCAAGCAATGATAGTTTGTTCTCGATATCATACTGGTATGTACAGCAGCCTTTGTTCTTAGACAACAATGAAAGATAGCGAATGCTTGAATTGTACTAGCAGGTTTTGATATTTCATCAAGCCCGGTTATGCTACCAGCTTTCAAGATAATGTTAGGTTAACGTACAGTTAAGGGGCGGACTCATTAGCGGGCGTCTGGGGTTGGAATCCCGCCAGGACCGTTCTCCCTAACTGAGGTTTTTTCCAGGTTTTCCTCATTCCTCATAAATGGCAAATGCCGGGAAGGTATCGTTGTCCTTCCTTAAAAAAACAAAAAAATCCTTTCCCAATTTATCATTTCATTTCATGTATCATCAGTGTCACAGCCTGTGGTGCCTCAGTAGTAAACACGGGCGTTAAACACTAATCAATCAATTAAAATCAATAAACGGTACACGGTATTTTCTGGCTTCTCCAACAAATATTTTACGAAGAACCAAGTTTTACAGCTTCATCATCGTGAAGGATTATATTTAAGAGAGTCGAACAAATAGAAGTATCTTGGTGCAATGTCAGGGCTTTACGGAGGATGTTCCAGGGCATCCCACATGAAATTTCCCAGCATCTCAATTGTGTTGGTAGTATGAGAACGCGCGTTATCATGCAAGAGTAACACGCCTTTGGTGAATAGTCCTGGTCGCTTCCGTTGAATGACTTTACGAAAAATGTTACAGTAATAGTCGTCGTTTACGGTTTGTCCTTGAGGCTGGAATGCGGTGAGTAGAACACTTTCAATATCCCGGATGACTGTGAGCATCACTATCCCGGTGAATGCTGTCACTTTTTTTTTTATTGAAGGCGACGAAGGATATTTCCAGTTATTGACGCGCACTTTGTCTAGGACTCATCTTCTGTGACAAATCGGGCTGGCATATTGTGGTAGCGACTGAGATGCTGGCGCGGCAGTCATCGTGCACAGACTTCGTGAAACGTAACTTGTCATGTATAATGTGGTAGGGCATGCCGTGTGAGTAATCAGTAGTATAATTACTCTTAGTCTGCTCGGATTAAGTCATCAGCTGTTAGCAAATTCGCCTCTATGGTAATCTCCGTTGGCTGGCCGATGCAGTCAGTGTTCATTGCGATACATGTTCGCCCTTTAGAGAACTTCTGCACTCAATTGTAAAGAGCTTAACGTGATACAGACATTTCTCAGTACAGGTGCAAAGAGTTTCCTTATAAATATTCTTTGATTTCATATCTTTTGCTCACCAAAATCCCACAAAGTACCACTGCTTGAAGACTGTAAACTAATTCAGAGGGGCTACCATCTTGCAACCTTTGTTTTCCTGTTGTAAACATCGATTGTCTCTTGTCGAATTGCCCTCAGGCTATGCCGTCATCTAGTGGTAATAACTCTATTCAAACATGAAGTTCTCCACATCTAGTTGTAACTCACTTAAAGAGAAGAACCTCCAAGATGAAGAGTTTGTGTAAATTCTCTCAGATAATCAGTAACAAGTACAAAGTAGTGTCTTTATATATCTAGGAATCTTTTAAGATATTTGATTTTATTTGTTCTTCTACAATTTTCTTTTATAGATTAATGGATCTCGATTAATTTCATTCCAGCTTTATTTTAAAATCTCAGAGGCTTGTTTATTTTATCGTCTATAATGAATAATAATATAAATGACAAAAGAATTACTTCATTTGTCAAGAATCATACTATTTCCTAGCACCCTCTTAAGTGATTTAAAAAAATTTTTTTTCAAAGAAAATACAATTTGTTTAAATATTTGCAGGGTGGTCTATTTTCAGTAAGGTAACGCCATTGCCGTGAACCCATCAGTTTTTGTTTTTGGATCCTGCTTTTCAATAAAAAAAACATCATCTCACGATTTACATAAAGAAGCCCCATCTTAGTTTTCTATTTTCTTTTGTCTCTCTCTCTCTCTCTTGCCGTGTTCGTGCCGGGTCAGAGGAAAGATAGAATGGCTGGTTGAGAAATATTGATGAATATGCATAGTTGATGAGATTAGGGATGCTTCTGGGCAACATAAGCACAGCTCCATCATCTCTAATTGCACGACCTTCTCGCTTAATATTCTGTTCAGAATAAATATTTAATGCCCTTGATTATGCGAGTCTCTGGAAAGTTAAAAATAAAGTACAAATTCATCTGAGAAATAATTGGAGCTACATTCCAGCACACTTCACTTTCAGAGAATTTCTATTATAGTGTTAAAAGGCAAGTTGTATTTAACAGAGCAAAAATATACAGCACTCAATTAATTCTTTTAGCACAAATACAAACTGCAACCCTACACAGTGCATACAATGAACTATGTTATGGCTCAAGAGAGTCGTTCAAATAGTGTAACATAACGTTCAGTGCATAACGCAATATATGAGGGTAGGTCCATAAGTTTCCGGCCTCGCCGATACGAATTATTGCCTTCATAAAACCCTTACCTGGTGTCATATCTTGTCTGTTAAGTAAATAATTGCAGCTGTAACTTACGCTCCGTTGTGTTCTGTTGTTCAGATATATTTGCATAAAGACGGCTATGTGTTAAAAGATTGTCACATGTTCAAAATGGAGTATCGGGCAGGTATTAAGTTCTTCATAAAAGAAGGACTTACTCCAAATGAAATTAAACAGCGATTCCTCCTCACATTCTACCAAACTTTTTCGAATGGGTCGAGAAAGCATTGAAGACGAAGAGCGTGCAGGTCGGCCCTTGGAGGTGCTCACTCCTGAAAACATCGCTCGCTCTTGTGGAAGGAGAAATTATGGCAGACCGGCGGCTCAAAGTGAAAGAAAAAGCAGCAAGGGTAGGGCCTTTCTAAAGCAACAGTCCTTCCAATTATTCATGAAGATTTAAACATAAATAAGGTTAGTGCAAGATGGGTGCCTAGACTTCTTTCCTCAGTCCAAAAGCAGCAACGAGTCATCTGTTGTCAGACATTTTTGGAGTTCTGCCATGACAACGAAGGAGAAGTTCTGCAAAGCATTGTTACAGGAGATGAACCTATGGTCCACTACTATGATCCCTTGTCCAAAAGAGAATCAATGGAGTGAGTGGCGTAAACCTGGTCAAGCACCGCCTCTAAAGGCCAAGGTCATTCAGTCAACCAAGAAGATCATGGCCACAATCTCTTGAGACTGTGAGGGAATGCTCCTCATTGACTTCAAGGAGAGAAACACCGCAGTAAATGGGGAATACTATGATGGCCTACTGCACAGACTACGTGCTTTCACCAAAGAGAAAAGGCGAGGAAAGCTGAGTGGTGGTGTGCGCCTTCTTCACGACAACACGCCTGTGCACATAGCTCTTGTTGCAAAGGAAACTGTGAAGAAATGTGACTTCAAGGAGATCGACCATCCACCCTACAGCCCAGATCTAGCTCCCGGTGACTATTTCCTCTTCTCAAAACTCAAGAAGGCCCTTCGAAGAAGGAAATTTAAGTGTGACGAAGATGTGATGAATGCTGTTTATGCCCATTTTGCAGACAGGACTTCTGACAATTTTTTTTTTTTTTTTTTTTTTTAGGGGTGGGTTGAAATGTTAATTCAAAGATGTGAGAAGTGTATTGCACTAAAGAGTAACTATACTGGAAAGTGAAATATTGTTTTGTCTTTATCATACCTAGAAAATGGTTAGATCGGAAACTTATGGACCTGGTACCTGGTACCTAAAGTCATCGTTTTTATTATTCGCTGATGCTGGAAGGAGGTGGGTGCTGCGTGCATGTTTGTGCATCAGAGGTGAAATGTATAATTATTTTGTTTATTGTCCTCTTTATATCGTTCTTTGCTTTATTTATATTTAATCTAAATATAAATTCTGCAACTGCTAATTCACAATTAAAAGGATTAAAATGAATATTCTGGCAGTGCACCTCCGGCAGAGAGCACCGGAACATGTGACTGTTTCTGCTGGACTATTTTTTGGGATATTAGCTGCTGTGTAGGGGTTTGGAAATATATTGTTTCTAATGTGGTCTGAACGATAAGAAATAGAGCATCAGCCGGCTATCTTTAACACTATTCACAAAAAAGATAATTTTTATAGAAACGAAACTTTTAAGCTGTGTCCCTATGCATTTGGCGGACCATTGGAAGTGTAAAAATTTTTTATAAATAACATTAAGTGACTCGTTTAATGAAATTTTGAATTATTTTAACTTTTTAGTTGCCACTGCCTCGACATCTAAAGAACCGTTTTCTCGAAAAAAGCATTGTTACAGTGGGCCGTCCTCAGCTTGGTCAGGTTCATGACATTGTGAATAGTGTTACGCAATAGTTAAGAGAGATAAAAACAATAGACTGCCGTAAGTTATTGAGACAGCAACCATGGCTACTGTTTGTATTAATTTTGTCATTGGGAAGCAAGCTTCAGCAATGCACTTAAAGAAAGAGACAAATTAAATTGTAGAAGAGAGGACTCTAAATATGAAACTTAGGATTAAAATGGAACAGCTGTTACTCAAGAGATTAGTTACTCAAATCTTCCCTATCTAACCATCTCATTACAATTATGGATAACACCAGTTATCACAGTGTGCAGTTCATCATTAAATATATTGCAGGACCTCGAAGCTCAGGCCTCTGCTGATATCTACAGCCTAAGTGCAGCTAATTTCCATGTAATATTGCAACGATGACCACACGTACCTATAGAAGAGGAAAACTGAATTTGAAACCAATAACAATACTAATATTTGTAAATTCACAAAGGCCGTTTTAACTTGACTCCTAATTTGTTCAGTTATTTAGTAGATATAATCCATTAATATTATATATCTACTAAAATTAATTCATATTGCTGGTTCTTTTAACGGACCAAAAGTGCGCCATCTATATCCATCTTTTCACATTTATTATTGAAGGTTTATTTATTATCTTTTGGTGCTCGTATCTTCCTTATCTACGCAAAACTTTAAGAGGAAATAACACGAAATCGTTAATAGTATAGAAAACAGTATTCCATTATCTTAGTCGGCCCTGGTGGTGTACTGGTAACCATAATTGCCTCCTTAACCCAAGATCGCGGGTTCAAGCCCAGCCAGGACCGATGACTTTTTTTCGGGCGTAAAAATCCTAAGTATGGCTTACTTCAGAAGAAAAGTAAAGTCGTGAGTCCCGTGTCGTACATTTACGGCACGGTAAAGAACCTCAAGCCCGAAAAAAGAGGCCTCTGAGCAAAATTTGTCGGCCGTTTCACTTCCTTATTTGAATGGGACGCTGATGACCTGAGATGTTAAAGAGCGTCCGTAAAAAAAAACACGTTACCTTCATTACTTGTATCAAAAACGAGGATATAAAAACAAGATAATCGCTTGGGGATGGTTAGTGAAATAAAAATTAGTGATAAGCAATATTTAATAGCTGTTTAATACACACATTTTTATTTAAGCAGAAGAATGAAATAAGTATTTAAAAGCTATTTCCAAACAATTATAATAACATTTCATAAAAAAAATCTGTTTTTAAGCATAAAACTCAATAATTAGGGAATCGTGGAAAGAAAAACCCAAGATTGCAGGCATTTTCTGTACGGCAGGGGAAGAAAACGGTAAACTAAAACGTGTTTTTTATGTTCTGGTGGAAATGAAAAAAGAAAAAAAGGAAAAATTTATTGCGCAACGCTCTTACAGTGCTTCCTGACAGAAGCATTTAGCTTCACGGGTGTCAGCTTAGAAGAAAAACGATGTTTGTTTTTTCCTCTTGATCTTCCTTTCCTGAGACACCCTTAGTTATGCTTACATGTCTCCAAGATTCAAGACCTATCAACGCTAGTAATGAAATGTATCATGGAATGAAGGCAGTCATTTTAACCTTGAAATAAAATGTCCTGTAGAAATTAGCATTACTTCGCCCCCTATCAAATATTATATCTTCTGGGATTGACTTACAAAAAAGAATAATTAGGTACTAACGTTTGGCGTTTCAATATCTGATCTGAAGGTTACTTCGTGAACAAACAAGTTGATTTCTGGACCATTACTTCAATTCTGAAAGAGCAAAAAGATTAATCATGCAGAAGATTAATTAAGTATGGAATATTATTCAAAACTGGACACCGGATATTCAGGCATTAAACACTGTAGAAAAAACCAGGCAAAAGGACACTTAAAATAATGTAATATAGGCAGTAAAAAAAGTATTGGTAATTAAAAATTAATTAAAACGCAATGATAGTTAAATTTCCAAAACTATTTATTTTAAATTATTTTCTCTGGGAAAATGTGTGTAATTATTTTATATGTAATAAAACAATTTAAAAGACGATTCTTGTATTATTAAATAACAATATTATATGAAAGGAAACCTTACAAAATATTCAAAACATATACTAAACAACCTATTTTTCTCATCAATATTTTTGTGATAACGATGTGCAGATTGTGAAAGGAGAGCGTATTCTTTGCTGATTCTAACAAAGAATATTGTGCCAAATTGCAAGGCAATAATGTTCTAAGTCGCATCTCCGTGAAAATGTAAGATGTAACCACATCCTCAATTCATCATGGGCGAGTGGCATTTAAATATTTTCCTTATTGTTTCTTTGTACTCGAAACCCTGCTGCAGTGATTATTTTTACAAGTCATGAAGCACGCTTTCAGAGACACCTCGTTATTAATAAGTTATATATTATTCTTATTTTTTTGTTTGATAATAGAGGGTAAGCAATGCTTGGCGCAACCGCCGGATCAACCGGCAGCGCTATGTCGGCGGAGGCGGGGAGTGTATTTCTCCTCCGCTGCGCGAGGCTTCAGTGAGAATTACACAAGTGGCACACCGCCAACACAGCAGCCAGCGTTGTCCGCCAACCGCACACCGCGAAACCGGTTGCCTGAAGGATTTTCATCCTATATTTAACAAAATGAGTGTTAAGTAAATAATTGCAGCTGTAACTTCCGTTCCGATGTATTCAGTTGTTCAGATATTATTGCATAAAGAAGGTTATGTGTAGAAGATTATGACATGTTCAAAATGGAGTATCGACCTGTTATTAAGATCTTCACAAAAGAAGGACTTACTCCAAATGAAATTAAACAGCGTTTAGACGGTGTTTATGGGGAAGCATCCCTCTCATATTCTACCGTAAAAGAATGGGTCAAACTTTTTCAAATTGGTCGAGAAAGCATAAAAGACGAAGAGCATGCAGATCGGCCCTTGGAGGTGCTCACTCCTGAGAACATCATTCACTCTTGTGCAAGGAGAAATTATGCAAGACCGGCGGCTCAAAGTTAAAAAAAAACAGCAAAAAGGTTGGGTCTTTCTAAATAAAACAACAGTTCTTCGAATCATTCATCAACATTTAAACATGAATAAAGCTAGTGCAAGATGGATGCCTAAACGTCTTTCCTCAGTTCAAAAGCAGCAACGAGTCATCGCTGTCAGACATTTTTGGAGCTTTGCCATAGCAACGAGGGAGAAGTTCTGCAAATCATTGTTACAGGAGAGGAAACTATGGTCCTCTACTATGATCCCTTGTCCAGAAGAGAATCAATGGAGTGGTGTAAACCTGGCGAAGCACCCCCTCTAACGGCCAGGATCACTCAGTCAACTAAGAAGATCATGGCCACAATATTTTGGAACTGTGAAGGAATTCTCTTCATTGACTTCAAGGAGAGGAACACCACAGTAAATGGCGAGTACTATGCTGACTGGCCTACTGCATAACCTAAGTGCTTTCGTCAAAGAGAAAAGGGGAAGAAAGCTGAGTGGTGGTGTGCGCTTTCTTCACCACAACGCGCCTGTGCACACAGCTCTTGTTGCAAAGGAAGCTGTGAAGAAATGTGGCCTCAAAGAGATTGAACATTCACCGTATAGCCCAGATCTAGCTCCCAGTGACTATTTCTCAAAACTCAAGAAGAGCCTTCGAGGGAGGAAATTTAAGTGTGACGAAGATGTGATGGATGCTGTGTAAGCCCATTTTGCTGACAAGACTTCTGACTATTTTTGGGGGAGGGGATTGAAATGTTAATTCAAAGATGTGAGAAGTGTATTGCAATAAAGTGCAACTATATTGAAAAGTGAAATATAGTTTATGTCTTTATCATACCTAGAAAATGGTAAGGCCGGAAACTTACGGACCTACGCTCGTATCTAATGAAGGCCAAGGTCACGTGTCATTGCTCTCCTGATCAGTTTTATTTTGTAATATCAATGTAACCAAGTCCTTAACTTTCAATGTATAAACCACGATTGGCAGCGATATACGCGTGCTACTTCTTGTTAATCCACCCTCCCCCCTCAGTCCCTTTGAGCTTCATAATAAACATCAAAAATTTATGAGATTTTGTCTAAGGAAGCGGTTAAGAAGCTCAAAGCCGCATAAGTCAATGATGCAAAGTGAAAAAGGCAGCTCACAAATTATCGCTCGCTCAAAATGAAAGCAAAACTAATATCACCTGACTTAAATTTTTAATGAAAGCCTTCCTAGGGTCGTTAACCACAAAAATTTTACTTTTATAATATGAATTCCGTCGCAAAACATTCTTTAAGCCAGCAGTTTTTAAATGAACGATTACTTCTTAATCCCATTAATGAAGTACTAAATTCCAATAACAGAATATGTGCAAAATTTAAAAAATAATTACAAAATAGGTATAAATAGGCAGGAAGACACACAAGGCAAAATAAAACTGTCATAATGAGATAGAGTGCACTAATATAATACTGAGTGTGTGTGTGTTTTTTTTTTCCGGACTCTGAAAAAAAGTTAAAAGAACAAAATTGGCGAATCTACAGTAGACAACGAAAGCTACAAATTACAAACAGAAATCAAGCCACACTTTTTCATTTTTAAGCTCAAAATTTATCATGTTTAACAGAAAGAAAGGAAATCTTAGTGATGGTTCATTATGGAGATAGGAAGAGAAATCGACAAACGATGTGTAATTTATTTAAACTACCAAATAACAAACAACAATCAATAGTTTCGAAAATAGTTAAAAAATCTATGAAAGAAAAAGAATGCAGAAACTTCGGAAGATAAATACGCCTGAAGAAACTGTGCTTAAATAAAGCTATCCATTGAAGGAAGATTTAAGGGATAGCTGGGTCTTGAATTCAATGTCACTCATATAAATGTGTGTGTGGAAATTGCTGAAATTACAGAAATAACACCCATACAAATGTTAGTTAAATGAGGACAATTTGAACAGAAGGAGCGAATTCTATGGAGTATTAACTAAATATGTTAATGAAAATCCAAATTTTAAGATAGCCAAAACATTTTTGAATTTGGTAAGTTAACTTTTAATGGCATTGCTAATCATCAGAACTGTCGACAATGGTCTCGTTTCAACTGTTATGGGATTACAATAAGTCACACACACCACCCTCAGAAAGTCATGGTATGAACAGGTTTAGTGCGAAACAGAATAATTGACGTAATTTTATAAATGAAATTTTAATATCTGATAAATGTTTATAAATGTTGTTTACATCTTGCAGTTCTTCCCTGGCGTTCTTTAAGAAAGCTGACCTCAACAAGATCGTGCTCCTACACATTTTAGTACAGTGGTGACTTTTTCTGAACCAAGCATTCTCTGGAAAATGGATAGGAAGAAGAGAGCATTTGAATGCACAATTAGATATCATGCCCTGGTTGTAGTTAATGTAAAATGATAATAGTTTTGAAGATTATAAAGGAAGAATTAAAATTGAGATGAAACTGATTAGGGCTAATACTGAACAAAAGACCACGGGCAGTTTTTATGATACACTGGGGTATATTCTTGGCCGTTAATGGTTCACATTTCGAACATAAACTGTAATTTAAATGTTCTGTGAAAATGTTAAATTTCATGTTATTATTATGTTGTTCCCCAGTCTCTTTAAACACACCTATTTTGTTTTTATATCTTTTATTCACAATATATTTTTATAAACTTGGAATCCCATGGGGCTCGGTCAGAGAAGAGCGATTCTAACCTTGGGGTTTTCCGTAGTTTCCGTAGATTTTCGTGTTCCCATTTCACCTCATTTCATTCCGTTTGGTTCTGTTATAGGGTCGAAAGTTCCAGGCGAAGTGGTGTAGTGCTGTGTACGGTATAACGGTGGCTTGCGCTTTGGAAAGGTTACTGCCTCGGCTTCTGGTATGGAAGCGGTCCTTCCGAGAGCTCAAACTCCTTGGAGAGGGTTTATGTTATCAGGAACCTCGTATTTGTGACCCGCTCCACTCCTGGATCTTGACTGCACGGTGTCTTCCTTACCTTATTCCTTTCCCCAACTGAGGTCGTAGGCCAGCCCTTGAGCAAATGTTCTCCTCCGTTCATGTTTATCCTATTAAAACTCTTATGAGCGTTATTAGATGTCATTGCTTATAATTTTGGCCTATAATTGGTCTTCTTTCA
Organism: Metallyticus violacea; assembly: GCA_030762175.1. Taxonomy (NCBI): domain Eukaryota; kingdom Metazoa; phylum Arthropoda; class Insecta; order Mantodea; family Metallyticidae; genus Metallyticus; species Metallyticus violacea. Next base: position 12,376,365 of record CM060843.1, read on the forward strand.
TTACATAACATCCTATCTAGTTTTGTTTCATGAATTGTTGACGTAATAGTTAGCATTGCATTATCGACACGGAAGTATTCCGCAAGAAAACTCAAGAGTGGTCAATACTTGTATGACTCTTCCTGTACAAGGAATTCTTCAGTCTATTAAGGAAGAACATATCACGAAAATACTGCATAGAAACATAATTAATCTGGAAGATCGTAGTTTCAGTTCAAACCTCTATTAGCTTACCCTTTTCGGACCTTTGAAAAAATTAGGAAGAGATGATTTTACTGTTGGTAAAAACATTTATTGCTTCACTCTGGTACTCGTGCCGTCTATGACAAAACTCCAGCACTCAGCAAAGTTCAGGAGGGTAAATTTTTGGAAAGTGGCCAAAATAGAGCACTTTCATCTGGAAAGAGAGAGAGAGAGTTACATTTTAATTAAATCTTGCCACTACACAACTGTTCCATTACCAGGTGTGCGAAGAACTGCCGGCTTGAACAGAAAGAACAAATTAAATTAACTTCCCAGAAAAAAATGCAACACTCAGAGGAGGTAAGAAGAAAAGTTTGAAGAAAGTAATCTAAACATTTAAACAAAGCCTCAAGCATTTAAAACAAACCGTTTAAAATGCACAGCTGTAAATAAAGAACGTATTTAACTTAGACAGCAAGTGTGTCCAGTCTTAAATTTACTCTCATAAAAGTCTTCTAGCTGTTTTGTTGTAAATAAAAAAACGTCCAGAATCTTTCTGCTTTGAGTTATAGTGCTATTGGATCAAAACATGAACATGTTTGCTCAAGTTATGCATATGGTTATGTAATTTATTCTTTTTGAATCTAGCGTCAGTTGCCATGTTTAAATAGACGTTATTAGAATAACATTGAAAATGCTTAATAAATATCTAGGGCAGTAACCCAAATACAAGATGCAAGAATTAAGTAAGATCATCTAACTCTGCTTGATTGAAAATGAAACAAATGGCAAATGGCAAAGGAGCAAAAGGCACAGATACAAAACAAATTGATTGGCTAATGCTTTCTTACCATGCGATCGATCAAACCCATTATTCATTCGTGAATTACAAGTAAAGAAAACTGAGATAAATTTTCTTGAAGCTATTGCAGGACGAATCGAGAAACATACTGTCAGATTGGTTTTGTCAGAATACACATTACACACACTGTATACTTTTACTATTATCTTAAATGTCCCATAACGAGCTAAAGTGTACCTGCGGATTCTTGTAACTTACGTTACGGTAAACAGATCTATCCGACTATTCTTTTCTAGAAAGAAATTTGTCTAATAATAAATTTCCTCGTTCAAATATAAAATAGGCAATAAAAATTCAAAGAATCGATAACACACACATCATAAAGTTATGATAATATGTTACTTAAGTATATGCACCCATGTATGTATTTGTTTATTTACTCTGCAATTAGGCTTATATCCGGTGGCAGCGGAGAAATGATGAAATTACAATATTTACAACATGTACTTGTAATTTTTTCACATGTAATGTAATTTCGGCTATAAATATCTGACTAAATAAATATATGTGAACCTAAGAATATATCCTAATTGCTTAAAATGAATACATGTAAAATTAATAAGTAGATTCAAATAATTTAAACAAAATACATAATTCAATACATGTCAATTAATTTAGTGCTATACACATTTACCTACTTTAATGCCTGTAAACATAATTAAATACCTGTACATTTCAACCTTAATTAAACATACCTCATCCTAATTAAATAAATAATTATATACATAACAACATAATTTCATACATTTGAATCTATTAAATACATTCAACATAATTTAATACAGTCAACCTAATTGAATATATTTAGAATTAATTAAATACATGTCAATGTAATTTAATAAGTGTCAACCTTATTAATTACATACCATCGTAATTAAATAACTTATAAACTAATTAAATACACGTAAGCCTAATTATATATCTACAAGCATAATTTAATATATGCTAACCTTAGTAAACACATGTCGCCCTAATTAAATAATACAACATAATTTAATTGCAATTTATTTAAAATAATTAAATAAATTTAAACCTGATTAAATATATATCAGCTAATTATACACATGTCAACATAATTTAACGCATTTTAACCTTAGTAAATACATTTCAACTCAACTAAATACACGTCAATTGCAATAGCTAATATGTGACCCATACATAGTACTTGTCTAAATTTGTCTAAAATATCCATGAGTGAATTACTTAAGTCCTAAACTAAGAATGCAGTCTTTTTAAAATTTATACCAAAGGCTATTATATTATCCATATATCACTACTGTATGATAATTAATCTACGATTTAAAAGTAATAGACATAATATTATGGTATTTTTAATACGTCAATAATAACTTATAATACTTTTTTCTATCTCATATTTTGTCAACAAGTTTTTGATTTTTCTTAGACATTTCTGTATATGATGTTTGGTATCTCGAAGTTTTAATTATTTTCGCATATTAAACATATTAATATTAAACATTATAACAAAGCATTACCAACTATTCGCAATAGAACCCAGAGCAATTTTTGCTCCTCATACGTCTGTGAGCTGGTGTATTTTTTCCTTTATTCTATCATAAAAACTGCTACGCAAGAAACATTTTATAGGAGAGAAAATATGCAGAAAGTATAAAGAGCCGGGGGGGGGGGTATTTACTGCATAACTCACATTAAAATTCTCATGGTTCGTAGTTCAGACCTTCAGATTTATTTTCTTTTCTCTGCTGTTATACTTTATCCAACTTTCTCTTCTTTTACTATTTCTTTTAATCTGAAAATTCCGCTTTTTACTTCGGATCGCGGGAATTTAATAATTCTACAATGATTTTCTTCTTGCAAAGTTCACAAAATATTCTCTTCTGGTGCCTTGCTATAACTGAAGTAATTTCATGTTCCCCATATTAACTTCATTAATTGCTTCAGTAACTGTTAAATTCAATTAATTACACTGGGCAACAATAAAAATGTTTCGGGCTTAAAAATAGTGAATTTATATGTATTTCCATCTGCTGAATTCCAAAATCACCATAAAAATGATAGATTAGCTCTTGTTTTGAAGATAAAGTGGCATTTAATGTTTTAGAGTGAAGATTTTAAATTTGGGGGAATTTTTTTTTTGGGAGTTGGCACACCTATCAAATAACAAAACACAAATGCTCTTCAGCTGTTTGTAAGTCATAAACATAGATACTGTTGCTGTGACTGTGAATTACACGTAGTTTCTACTGAAATTAATGCAAAATTTCTGGTTCGCGAGCGCTTTTTTAGTGTAAAATTTGTAAAAATGCCAAGAAAATGTGTAAATATGGTGAATAACTTTTGTTATATTTGTGGTGAAATAACATTTTCCTCACAGAAACGCAATCTGACGCCTCTTGTAAAGACTGCCAAGCCTCTTGTGGACCCAAAAGACGTTCTTCTTCCACCCCTGCATATCAAGCTGGGTTTGATGAAAATCTTTGTCAAAGCTATGAACCGAGAAGGACGGGCCTTTAAGTACATCAGAGAGAAATTTTCGAAATTAAGTGATGCAAAAGTTAAGGAAGGCATTTTTGTCGGACCACAAATAAGAGAACTGGTAAAGGATCCTGCATTTGACCAAGTTTTGGAGGGGAAAGAAAAGGAAGCTTGGAAAGCCTTCAACGGTGTTGTTCATGAATTTTTAGGCAACAAAAGAGATGACAACTACAAGCATTTGGTGGCAGTGCTCCTGCAAAAATACCGTAACCTTGGATGCAACATGTCCCTTAAGATCCATTTTCTCCACTCCCACCTAGACTTTTTCCCTCCTAGTTGTGGAGCTGTTAGTGATGAACATGGGGAGAGATTCCATCAGGACATTTCTGTTATGGAACAAAGATATCAGGGCCGTTGGAATGAAGTAATGCTTGCGGATTACTGTTGGTCTTTGTATAGGGATTCTGCGGAACTCCATCACAAGAGGCAAACTAAAAGACGACGAAGTCAATAGGCCACCACATGATTCTCTTCAGACACGACTATCTGCAAAGTATTTTTCCAGAAATTTAGAACTCTTAGCATGTAATTACCAGTTAAAAAAATCAAATGCACTTTCATTGTTGTTAGCATGTATGTAATTAAAATGTATCCTTTTCTCTCGATCCGTTAATATGTAATACTTCCACCTTGTGTATATCATAGAAACTAGAGCTAATAAAAATTTTTCATTGTCATATTTGTTTTTCTCAACCCAAAGTTAGTAGGAATTGCCTCATGAAGTGCTCGAAACATTCAAAAATTATTGTGTTATTTTAGATAAAACTTCTTTGGTGTACTTATTGCATATGCTGTAATGAAGAAACCCAGTTGCATTTTGGCCTTTACCTTTGGTATACATTTCGAGGAGTATTGCTTGAGACCAGTCTTTGATATATGGGTATTGTTTTTTACTAAGTACAAACTCCCCTTAGATCAATGGAGTTGATCTACAGGGCGGTTGTGAGGTCAACTAGGGCGTAGGGACGAAATTTAGTGGTGGGAAAATACCGAGGAGCTTAATCAGGTGCAATACAGTTTCTAAAACAGTTCCTACAAGTAGGGAGGGATACAGCAAATTTTGGGGGATCGTTAAAGAGTTTGCTATTTCTAATGAAAGTATGAATTTAAGAATAAGAATAATTATATACTGGTTAAGGATAATACGGGGGGATGAAGCTCTTCTTCGAGCAGTTTGTTTAAGGGAGCAAATAAGGGAACGGTGGGACACAGGATGAGCGTCAAAAATAAGGAAAGACTTAAACAAAATTGGATTGGGGTATATTTGGTTAAGGGGAGAGGACATTACACGAAATAGCTGCAAAATAGTTCAAAGACGTTTGTGAGATATAGATAGGCAAACTGTTGAGTCTCAATGCGAAGAAAAAGTATCGCTTAACCTGCAGGCTCAAATACATCCGGAGTGGGGGAGGGGGGATTATTTAGATATCTGTGGTAGAGATGAAAGAAGTGATCTCTCATGGTTCAGATTAGGGGCTTGGAAAGGAAACAAAACAGTTAACGATCTCGGGGAAAATTTGTCTATTGTGCGGAGAAAGCGATACCCGGAAGTATATTCTGGCAGATTGTAAGGAAACGAAGATTTTAAGAAACGAGCATTCATCACCGCAATTTCTGAATTCCAATAGAAGTTTGAACATTTGCCGGGAAGTGCTGGTGCATACGAGATACTCACACAATTTGGGAATATTTCTAGAGAAGACCCGACAAAGAAGGTTAATGTCTATAATGAGGATGGGTAGAGTTGGAGAGGAGGTGCGAGTAAATGGAAGGGGGCTCAAGAGTAAGTGTTCCACACTGTTTATGTATTTGTATATAAAATTATTAATATTAACGTAAATCTACCGAAGTATGTATGTATGTGTATGATCATTTTGATTGTTATAAGGACGATATTAGCATGTCCGGCGTAAGGCCCATGCGACAGTTGTATTTATTTGAATGTATTCTAAAACTGGAACAATAAAACGTTCATTACTACTAGTAATTGCAGGTTTTTTCTGGCAGCTTCTTTTTGTACTGGTATCTACACACTCTCCACTTACTGCCTCTTACACCAACACCATAAATTAGTACCTAAGTAAACGGTTTTAGGTCTACGTGACTGTGGGCGTGGTTGAGGTGTATGGAACGTTTGAACATGCTGTATGGACTTTAAAAATGGCTCCTGGAAGATGAAGATTCATTTGTTAAACGTATTAATGTTTCAACTATTTATAATGTAGAAAACCAACCTTTAGAGTGTTCGCTCGTGGATATCCTTAACAGGTTGGATCTCGAACGTTTTTCTTTTATCGCCCTATCTTCTCAGCAAAGGAAGTATATTGTCGACGTGATTCATTATATTCACCAAATTCACATCCACACTCCAAGTAAATATGAAAATTAAATGTCGACCCTGGTGGTGTAGTGGTAACCATACTTGCCTCCTAAACCCAAGATCGCGGGTTTAATACTGCCAGGTTCAACAGTTTATTATCGGGCGTAAAAATCATAAGTATGGCTTCCTTCGGAAGGAAAGTAAAGCCGTGGGTCCCGTGTCGTACATTTACGGCATGATAAAGAACCTCAAGCCTGAAAGAAGAGGCCTCTGAGCAAAATTTGTCGGCCGTTTCACGCCCTGATTTGAATGAGACGCTGATGTTAAAGAGCGTCCGTAAATAAACCGAATCAAGAAAAGAAAGAAAGAGAGAGAGAGAGAGAGAGAGAGAGAGAGGAGGGAGGGAGGAGGGAGGAAGGAAGGAAGAAAATGAGAAAGAAAGAGGGGGAGGGAGAGAGAGAGAGAAAGAAGGAAGGGAGGCAGGGAGGGAGGGAAGGAAGGAAGGGAGGGAGGGAAGGGAGGGAGGGAGAGAGAGAGAGAAAGAAAGAAAGGGAGGGAGGAAGGGAGGAAGGAAGGAAAGAAAGAAAGAAAGAAAGAAAGAAAGAAAGAAAGAAAGAAAGAAAGTACATTCAATGACAAGAAGGCACACAGCACAAGGACTTCCTACCAAAGCGTTTTGACATGGATGGCGGAGGTCGCCGAGAGGTCAACGAATCGAATTGTAATGTCCGTCCTGGCTGGAACGCTTCCTTTCCCAATTTATCATTTCATTCATTGGTATCCGCCGCCTATGATGTCACATTAATAAAATTGGATGTTATGCATTATTTAAAACAATCACATCACGAGCACCAACAGGTATTAATATTCACGAGGCCCGGCTGCTGTCCATGGCATAGCAACATACATTTGAATCTTGTGCACTGTGATTAATACAACAAACAACAAATTGTTACATTTGTTTAGTTACAGCAATTAATTCAAGCACAATCTGGAGCATGTACCTGTTCTCCGGCACTGCAGCTAGTTCCTCTTCATAGGAGGCGACCGCATCTTCAGGACTGGGAAATCGCTGTGGCCTCGGAGACGATTCTTTAGAGTCGGGAAAGGAAGAAGTGCAACGTTAGGACTGTAAAGTGGATGAGTCAACAGTTTTGTTTCTGTGCTCTGATGACCGCTTGTTGAAAACTAAGGATCACTTTAATTTCAGCACTCAATGTCCGTTTTTCAGCGAAGACCCAAATGAGTGGAAGACTGGTAGATACAAGTTCCATCTCTTACGATAGTCAGATCGACACTCGCCATTTTTCCATTTTTTTTTTTTTTTTTTTTGGCCCGTGTTCATACCTGCAGAGTTTCTGCCTGTGTAAAGCCATATTGATTTTTTTTTTCCACTTGTAAGTATTCGTGATAGTCGTTTGTTCGACACGTGAGATGTTCTACTCTGTCACTGCCGTTGTTGACCTGTAGCTCAATTCTCCGTCTTTAAGATATTGTCGTTATCTCTTAAATTATCGAACCACCTGTTTCAAAGATAAAGGTCTCCAAATACCTGGAGTAGAACTGAAGTGAATGTTTGATTTTAAAGCATACAAAAGCATGACTCGAAAATGGTCTCCTTCGATTTCCATAGCGTCGTTATTCAGGACGATGGCTCTTCGCAAACTCCACACCATCTGTGCGGATAGTAAAGATTGAGAAGACATTTAACCATTGCACTTATAATTTCCACTGCACAACGATTTCTAATTAGAGATGCGCAAAATCTCCAGTCTAGCGGCCCTCATAGTATTACCACAGTGTTATATTACCAAGTGGGACAGTTTTGCGTAAATGTATATTAGGGAATATTTATAATCGGTGGATGAATTGTTCATCTGCTTGCGTCGCTGTCTCGATGCGTCAATTTGCCTCGGCTAGCTTCTTATATATATGTGCACAGCTGGATGTTTCGTTACCTGTTCAGGTTAACGGGTGGAAATTGTCGGGAAATAGGAAATAAGAAAGCAAAGTTCAAGACTGAAGATGACGCTATTTATTTCCTCTTGTCACTAGTTCAATGTAAAAGATCGCCTTTCTCATTTCTGTTGGACGATATTTATTATTACTTCCCCCTAATCGAACTAATTGTCTATCGCAACATTTTCCTTCTCTTAATTTTGTTCAGTTCAAAAGTCTTTATTCTTTATATTAAAATTCACTCTCCCGGATCACAATTATCTACGCTTCAATATCACTGGACTTTTCCTCTACTCAGGGACTGACCATTACTGCCCGATTCTTTCTCTCCTCCTTGACGGCTCTACACTTACCGCCCTATAGCTTCCTACCTGCCCTTGGCCTTCCTATTAACCTGATTTCCTTTTCTCCCTTATGGTTCACACAAGTGTAGAAATCTGCCTTTTTTCACATTCTATTCTGCAAAGGTCTCCTACTGTTCCCTTCTTTAGGCTAACTAAAAATGAAAGTTAACAGAAACTCTAGAGAGGCGACCCTTTCTTATACAAAAGAAGTCTATAACAAAACACATCAAATACAAAGACGATCCTGGTCATCTGTTCTTTGTCTATTATACAAAACATATTCACCCTCTCCATGTTGTCTGGCATCTATTCTAAAAGGTCTTTCGCCAGACTTTCTCTTCTGTTACCCAAAAAATACACAAAAATGTACAATGCATAAATAACTTAACAACTAGCATGAATATACATAAATTGTACACACTAACTGTAATACTAATTATCATATTTGGAATTGATCATGTTAACATTTAATATTATTTTAATTAGGGACGGCGTCTCATTAATACTGTTTCACAAGGATGCTCTTATTTTTATTTAAAATCCATCTATGAGAGTCTTAGGTGTAACGGTAGGCGATAAATCAACACGCGTAAAGAAAGAGAAATCTTCTGCATCGGCTCTTATGTGACAAACAGATAAACAAGAGACGAACAAAGTTTATGTTAGCAGTTTATACGGGTCAGAAACTCGGTAACTGATAAACAAAACTTTTGGCGATGGAAATGGCGAAGTTCTGCTCAGTTTCATAAAAAGAGAGAATTAGAAATGATATACGGCTATGGGCAATATGGTAGAAAGAAAAGCTCACTGAATAGAATAGAATGGTTTTTTGTAATCTATAAAGTTTATAATGAAAACAACGTGTGTGTGTGTATGCATAGATTTTATCGAAGATTGTTTTATTAATAATACAAGATATGCAATATTAATTTACATAAGAAATATTCCCCTTTACATTTACACTGTAGTTTTACATGTTGAGAATATATTCAAATAAGCAGTTAACAAATAACAAATACTCATTAACAAATATACTTGGGTCCATAAGTTTCCGACTCCGCCAATAAGGATTGTCGCATTCATAAAGCCCTTATCTGATGTCATACATCATCTCTTAAGTAAATAATTTCAGCTGTAACTTCCGCCCCGCTGTGTTCGGTTGTTCAGATATAGTTGTATAAAGAAAACTATGTGTAGAAGATTGTGACAAGTTCAAAATGGAGTATCGACCTTTATTAAGTTATTCACGAAAGAAGGACTTACTCCAAATGAAATTAAACAGCGATTGGATATTTATGTATATCCAATGTGTATATGGGGAAGCATTCCCCTCATATTTTACCGTAAAAGAATGGGGCCATACTTTTTCGAATGGGTCGAGAAAGCATTGGAGATGAAGAGCGCGCAGATTGGCCCTTGGAGGTGCTCACACCTGAATACATTGCTCTTGTGGAAGGAGAAATTATGGAAGACCAACGGCTAAAAGTTACAGAAATAGCAGCAAGGTTGGACCTTTCTAAAAAAACAGTTCTTTGAATTATTCATGCACATTTAAACATGAATAAGGCTAGTGCAAGATGGGTGCCTAGACTTCTTTCTCAGTTCAAAAGCAACGAGTCATCTGTTGTCAAACATTTTTGGAGCTCTGCCGTGGTAATGAGAGAGAAGTTTTGCAAACCATTGTTACAGGAGATGAAAACATGGTCCTCTGATATGATCCCTTATCCAAAAGAGATTTTTTTATTCGTTTTATTTAAGGACGCTCTTTAGTATCTCAGGTCATAAGCGTCCCATTCAATTCAGGGCGTGAAACGGCCGACAAATTTTGCTCAGAGGCCTCTTCTTTCAGGCTTGAGGTTCTTTATCATGCCGTAAATGTACGACACGGGACCCACGGCTTTACTTCCGTTCCGAAGGAAGCCATACTTAGGATTTTTACGTCCGAAAAAATCCATCGATCCTGGCCGGGTTTGAACCCGCGATCTTGGGTTTAGAAGGCAACTATGGTTACTACTACACCACCAGGACCGACTTAGTAAAGGTGATTGTAATTTAACCATTTAGAGTAAAGAAGAATTATCTAAGGAATATTATTATAAATTGTGAAGAAAAACAAAAAATACACTATAGGTAGCTTCTAAGATAGTAATTTGGTCAGTAAAGTATGAAAGAATAGTTTTGGAGTTCATGTACTATCAATTCTGCAATATTACAAAAACTACGAAGGTTTTTAATAGTGCTTAACGTTCCTTCATTAGGCATCAAGAACGAACACTGATTATCACAGCTCGGAATAATGGAAAATACGCACATTTGGGGTCAGTTTTTATTTTGCATTTTTTTCGCCTATTTAAGCTTCTGTTGCCAATTTTAAGGTTTAAAACTTTTTTGCCCATTTTTTGATCGTAATAGGTTTTTTCTGCTATTATTTACGCTTTATAAAACATATAAAGGATTTGAATTTATCGAAGTGAAAAAGCTTAAAAACTAAATGGCATGTTCACCTCACAAACATATCTATTCAAAATCTTGTTGTACGTTTATTTCTTTCCAAATAGTCAAAAACTTTCTCCTCAACCCATTCACTTTAAATAGCAGAGCCTTCATTAGTGAAAGGAACGCACAGTTATCTCGAACATACAAATACGAGGAACTACAGAGGATAAGGGAAGTACTATAGTTTTGAATTGTCCTGGAGAATTACTTTGTATTGATCTGCGCAAGACAATTCTAGGAAACGTGTGGGGGTAAATTCTCAGATGCGTAAATGTAACAAACAATTGCAAGCGAGAACGATGGGAGAGATACATTGTGCAATAAATCGTTCCTACAATGTGTTCAGTACGGAAGTAAGAGAGATACTAACCTGATTCCCCTATAAACGCATAAACAGAAAATGAACTCGATCACAAACTACTGCGCATCCTTTGCTAATTCGCCAGGACTATTCAAAATTCTTTACTTCGTCTTGATCAACATTCCCATGATATCCTGAAAGTTGAATGTTCTGTTGTAACTGGCATAAGTCCTTCCGATATGGCTTATTTTAAATATACTCCAACCACTTCAATGGAAGTATAATTTTTTTTTCTATGATGAAAAATGATCTCTCTGACAAGCGACTGACTATCACAGTTGATACGTTGAGAAAAAAACACCTTGTTGCAACAATAAATACGTTGCTGTTTATATTACAATCATGCACATCTAATCTAGCAGTTTCAGATCATTTCACACCTAATTAATTGAAAAATCTACTCGATTAATTTTTAGTATTCACACACACACACACACACACACAGAGCGAGAGAGAGAGAGAGAGCGAGCACAGAGCTACCTAAAAGTGGATTAGTTTCAGTTCTGATCAACTCATGCTGGATTCACAGCAAGTCTCGTTCGCGGATCTTAAGCCACATCAAGCTTACAATGGCAGACGTATGGTGATTGTAGACCGTTAAAGCAGGTTCTAGCAAGAGAACTATCAAAGTTGAAATGAATTGTTTTATTTGCAAAGTTTGTCAAACAAAAATTCAAGCATAACCAGGATTTGAACCTACACAGTTGCTAGACGCTCCTTTTATTCCCTCAGTCATGAGAGCACACCATCTGAATAAGCGCATTTTCGTTTATAGCACAACTTCAACATGATCTGAAGGGGGCATTATGAGCCCAGCATCAGCGAATACTTCCGATGTTTACCGAATGGAACATTTTTCTGTCTTAGGATGTTCAAACAACAATAGGCTGTTACCACCCCTGCCCCATGCAGGAAGACCTGCAATACTGTGAATCATAATACAGCATTCACTTACCCGTTCGAACTGTGATACCGTCCTTGGTACCCCATCAATTGTGAAAATTAATTAGAATATATGTAACATTTTATATTAACTAGCTGTAAGTGAAGGGTTCTGTAAGTGTGTAAAAATGTCACGAAAAGCAGAAATTCTTGCTCGGAACTCGGAGGGACCGTTTTGGCAGACAATAGAGTAAATACTTTCTTTTGTTCATTGGAAGGGGGTTGCTTGCCCCCGGGCAGGTATGTTGGCAAAGAAGAACGCTGTTAACACCTGTGCTACCGTTAAAGTACGTTGAACTCTAACGTACAGCAGAAGTTGAAACTGAACGCTGGACGAATCGCCAAGTTGTTACGTTCAGATAATCTGACTAGCCAATAACATGTGTGAGTTGCATGAAGTCACCGATAGCCTATAAGGATGCCTAAATCCACAGTGGCGGGAAAATAGAGCGTCCCTTTATCACGTGGTCAAGCGAGTCTTTTTGAGTATTTAAGGACATGAAATCGCCCCTTTTTCAGAATTTAGTCCTGGGAACTCGCACTGAACATCAATGTTCGAGCTTCACTTCTGCTCGGCGCTTCTTCTTAGCAGTCAGAAAACTGTCAAGTAGTACAGCTCCGCACGTCTACCAACCGTCTCATCACTGCGGTTCGAAGAAAAACGCCCTGGTACACACTTGTTGGTTGAATAAATGACGTCAACCCGCAGATAGCAAGGTGTTCTTTCTCATCAACACATCACTTATAATTTCCCTCACTCACCCGACACTTTCAAGTTCCAAAAACCAGCAACATCCCTGTAGCTTTAGTTGTGAACTGTATCTGTCTATAATCAACCTTCCATCTCCATTCTTCCCGCCACCCATAACTCCCTCTACATGACCTTGCTTTTGGTCTGCTAGTGTGCCGTGGTCCCTGTTTCAGTGAAATTTACACCCCTGCATACAATATGAAAGAGGATTTTATTATTTTCTAAGTGCATGATGAATATTTATGATATATTAAAAAAAAAGCTTGGAGTATCTCTGTTCTTTTTTTGAGCCTATTTTTTTAAACAAAGTTTGTTGACTAATTTTAATGCAATTAATGTGGAATTCGAAAGGTTTTTATTACACAGGACGAGATAATAAAACTGTGAACATGATAAGAGGCTCTGGTATGGTATAAATGATAAACTTTCCACATTGTATGTTTTTCAAGATCGTGTCTTGTTTTGGAGTTGTTAATCTACTGACAAACATGTTTCCTTTTAATTACCCACGCATGAGATATATTTTGAAGATTTTATGAAAATTATTTCATATAGCAAACCTATAGATACATGTAATGCATTTTAAACACTTAAATGTCTCTAGTTATTCTATTTAGGAGTTTGTGGAAAATGAAAATGATTTATCGTATATAACCGGAATGCACTTTAAACTTAATCATTTGATTACTGATTATTTATCATACAAAGTACGTGTTTTATCAGAATGTAATATATCAATTTGATTTAAATTTCAAGGTATTTTAACAAATACAATTTCAATAAGGTAACTTTCATCAATTTCCAAATAAAATGACATAACAGGTAGTAAAATTCATTGCATATTCATAAAGAATCATATTTATTTTGTGAAAGTATAGATAAAAGTTCCTCTTTAAGTTATAGCTAAAGCTTTCTTAAATAAACTAAACCAGCCTCCAAACCTACATAAATTCTGAGAAAACTGTCACATAGTGATTTTTTAACACTGCAGAGATGAGTGTTCCAGAAATTAATTTTTGCTCTCATTGAAGTGATACATGGTGACAATGATGTAACAGTAAGAATTATGTGTCCAACATTTAAGTTCAGCTGCTTATCTTTGAAACAAAGGAACATCAGTTATAAAACAACACTTTTGAGGACTCTGGTTTGTTGCACATTGAAAGGTGAAAAGCAAACCAAAGGGGTTGCTTAGGTATAAGTATATTGACATTTGTCAAAGGGTTAACTCCACATTTCGAAGGAGCTGAATTGATTGAGTGATTGGTTAGTTTTGTAGTGTGTAAATACCTTGGCATTTAAGCCAGAAGTACATTTTATGTACTCCTTGAATCCTAACTTCCTGATTTCAAATCTAGTATTTTAGTAAACTCTAGAATCTTCTCTCCAAACTTAAAAAATAATCTCCGAAAGGATATTTTATCCTAAAGTTTCACGCTCTAGTAAAATGTGTTTTGTGGTCTCGTGAAACTGTTTTTATAGATGAATAAGGAATTTCCATTAGAGTCCCATCGTCCCTAGGAGTTTCTGGAATGGTTAATATCCAGTTATCGTCCCATTAGCTTTTCGGGTTTGTTTTCTATCTCTACTCAGTAGGTCCTTAGCCAGATCGTTATTGGATATTTTACCAGTTCTTGTCCAGGAATGTTCCTCCACTTTATCTGACGTTCTTTCTTGATCCTTGATATATTGCACTTGATATAATAACACTTTTATGTCATTGCCGTAGAAAGATTCTGGTCCTATGAGGTCTTTCTTGGTTACTTCTTTTGCTAGTTTATCCATTACTTCATTTCCTTCTGTGTCCTGATGTCCAGGCATCCAACAAAGTTCTAGCTGAATCTTTAAGGAAAGATTGATGAGAGCTTGGAGACATTCCCACAATGTCTAGAGTGCACTTGATGTGTTTTAACTGCATTTAAGTGTAGCTTGATTGTTTGTAAATATTAGTATATGTTGGTTAACATAATTTTCTCTTCTCAGCAATTACTTCTTTTGTCTGAACTGTAAAAAGCTCCCAAGACCTTCAAATATCAATATTTTGGAGACAATTTGTAAACTCCAGCTTCTGAAGTGCTTCCTATTCTTGAGTGTTCCATAAAGAAGACCAAATGGCCTTTAGATATAGTGTACGAGTTTTGTCCTATCCAGTTAGATCGTTCTCCAATTCTTGTGAAATGTGTAAAATTATACATGAAGATACATGAGGGTAGGTTCATAAGTTCTCGACCTCGCAGATAAGGGTTATCCCCTTAAAAACCCTTATCTGGTGTCATACCTTATCAGATACAGTTGCATAAAGAAGGCTATGTGTAGAAACTTGTGGCATGTTCAAAATGGAGTATCGAGCTCTTATTAATTTCTTCACAAAAGAAGGACTTACTAGATCTGAAATTAAACAGAGATTGGAGATGTATATGGGGAAGCATCCCCCTCATATTCTACTATAAAAGAATGGGCCAAAGTTTTTCGAATGAGTCGAGAAAGCATTGAAGACGAAGAGCGTGCAGGTCGGCCCTTGGAGATGCTCACTCCTGAAAACATCGCTCGCTCTTATGGAAGGAGAAATTATGGAAGACCGGCGGCTCAAAGTTACAGAAATAGGAGGAAGGCTGGGCCGTTCTAAAACAACAGTCCTTCGAATTATTCATGAACATTTAAACATGAATAAGGTTAGTGCAAGATGCGTGCCTAAACTTCTTTCCCCAGTTCAAAAGCAGCAATGATTCATCTGTTGTCAAGCATTTTTGGAGCTCTGTCGTGGCTACGAGTTCCGCAAACCATTGTTACAGGAGATGAAAGTACGGTCCTCTACTATGATCCCTTGTCCAAAAGAGAATCAATTGAGTGGCGTAAACCTGGCGAAGCACTGCCTCTAAAGGTAAGATCACTTAGTCAACAAAGAAGATCATGGCCACAATCTTTTGGGATAATCTTCATTGACTTCAAGGTGAGAAACACCACAGTAAATGGGGAGTACTATGCTGGTCTACTGCACAGACTACGTGTTTCCATCGAAGAGAAAAGGCGAGGAAAGCTGAGTGGTGTGTGCGCCTTCTTCACGACAATGCGCCTGTGCACACAGCTCTTGTTGCAAAGGAAGTTGTGAAGAAATGTGACTTTAAAGGGAGCGACAATTCACGCTACAGCCCCGATCTAGCTCCCAGTGACTATTTCCTCTTCATAAAACTCAAGAAGGTCCTTCGAGGAAGGAAATTTAAGTGTGACAAAGAAGTGGTTGATGCTGTTTATGCCCATTTTGCAGACCAAACTTCTGACTATTTTGGGAGGGTGGGTTAAAATATTAATTCAAAGATGTGAGAAGTGTATTACAATAAAGGATAACTATATTGAAAAGTGAAATATAGTTTTTGTTTTTATCATACCTAGAAAATGGTTAGACCGGAAACTTTCTTGTATGTTGTTAGATGGAATGTCAAGCACTGTGTTAGGTAATATTATGGTTTTAATTTAAGAGCATCCAGCATTAACACGATTATCTCCCTAACTGACCTCAGTATTAATTCTTTAGGCTGATTCTGTGGCTCCTATCGGTCTACGGGCAGAATTCGAGATTTCAAAGAAACTAGTCGGAATGATAGCGGAAGAAGAAAAGAGGAAACATCTGGAGGAAGTTGTGATGTATTTCACTTTGTCGGTGTGTTCCAGTAAACTGTTTTCAGAATATCGGAAGAGGAATAGCTGTGACCTTATCATATCCAGTGTCTCCAGCATCTTTCCGATTGACTCTTTCACAAAGGAGACCTTTTTTTTATTCTGATGCTTTCAAAAGAGATAATTTTGTAACTGCATGCTAAAATCTTTACATAAAATCTGAAAGCAATTTTCAGCAAATGTTTGGACAGGAATTATAGGTAGTGCCTTATTCAGGGCATGGATGCTTTCTCATCTTTGACAGGAGCATTTATCTTCAGTTCCTTCAAGAAGTTTCTCCTTCTCCGTTTTGAGGATGTATTCTTTGACTGTGTGGCAGTATATTCTCACATAAATAGGACGTGTGTTCATACGTGTAAACGTATCCAAGACAACGGATCACTGGTAACCATGCGTTCGTTAGATCTGTGAGTGCGTTTTTTTGACTATATATCACACGCTATCTATATGATGTATTGGTGAAAGACCCAAGAAATATTCATTTTCTCACACTGCTTTTCAAAAACATTCATAACCTTCTCTATCTTACCTATCTTCTCGTTTTCAAAATCTCTTCTCATAATCTTAACACATGTTCTGAATCCCAGCATGTACTATTATTACATCTGCATTCACCGTAACCACTGACCGTCTCTGGAATGCATTGCCATGGAATATCAGAAACTGCCAAATCTTAGGAGCGTTTCATAAATCATTGTTTAATGTTATTAGAAATAATTGTTTACCTAGATTTATATTTCTTTTGTTACAATACAGGTATTTGTTTTATCCTGCTGTACTTCTTTTCATTCTATTAATGTTATTTTTATTATCATCATAAATCTTCCTATCTAATTCATAATATTGCTAGTGTTTTTCATTTTTGCTTTTTACTAGAACATTTATTTCCACGTTATTTCATGATTTACAAGTTTATATTTGTAAGAGTTGTTACTTACGTCTTGTTCCTTCTAGTAGTTCTTTTTGTATTCAACTTATAATGTTTATATTTTTCATTGTTCATTTTTATTTTTGTTTAGATATTAAACAAGCTTTTATTTAACGTCTTTCATGTTTTATATACGCTTATGTTATAATTGTCGTTTAGGGTAGGATTAGGTTTATTTTATTTAAGAAAGCTCTTTAACAACTTTGGTCATTAGCATCTTTTTGAATTCATGAGAGTCGATCCTAGGGGTCTAGTATGGTTACGACCCAAGATCGCGGGTTCAAACGCTGCCAGGGTCGATGGATTTTTTCGGGTATAAAAATCCTAAGTATGGCTTCCTCCGGAAGGGAAGTAAAGCCTTGGGTACCGTGTAGATTTACGATATGTAAAAGAACCTCAAGCCTGAAAGAAGAGGCCTCTGAGCAAAATTAATCGACCGTTTCACATCCTGAATTGAATGGGACGGACGCTGATGACCTGAGTTGTTAAAAAGCGTCCACATATAAACCAAATTAACAACGAATTCATTAGTGAAACGGCCATAATTTTTTTCAGACGTTTCTTTTGTCAGGAAGATATATTTAGGATTTTTACACCCTGCCAGATCTTGGACCCGCGACATGGGTTTACGAGCAAGTATGGCTACCATTTGACCATCAGGACTGGCTATGATTGTAGTATTGACACTGAAACTTAAATTTAAGTGTTATTAGATTGGTAGAGCAGAAGAGAAGTCCTAACGGCCTTTGCTCTACCACAATACATAAATAAATTATAAATAAACGATTCCCGCTTTACTCTGCGGCCCAGAATCTTGGATCATAAAAAAGAGCGAAGATAGGAAAATAATGGCATCTGAAATAAGATTTTTTTTAGATACGTTTATATATACATAAAATAAATAAAATATTGAATGAAGAATTTAGGCAAGATATTAAATTATTTTCAATTAAAAACATAATAGACAATTCTGGAAATTCGTATTAATAGAATAGGTCGAAAACTTTATGCAAAGAACATGTTTTTACTTAAGACGGATGTTGGGAGACCCAAAGCAAGATGGAGTTAAGGAATATTTGAAATAGGAATTTATATAACCTGGTTCTTGATATTAGAAGAAGAATGACTTTCTGGAGATCTAAACTCTAAAACTTATCACTGATATTCCACTTAAGTAAAGGTGCTATTATTTAAATTCCACTTTATAGGCGAGCACCTTCTAAACGCTTTCGATAAGTAAATAACACAGAATTATAAGAAATAATTTCTTGCGCGAGATGTTACAAGAACCAAAGGTTTTGTTATGCCTCAAGACTTCCAGTCCCTAGGTTATAGCAACCTCTAACCTAGAAATGGTTGCAACGGGACTGCGTTAACAAGGGGTTGTATGAGATCTCACTTGATTACGCCTGTTTCATCGAGTATGACCGTATACCTCAGTGGATGTTGTGGCTTCGGGGGCAAGCGATCAATAGTTAGACCAGCATTTCTGTGGAAGAGGTCAAGAATTTCGCTAAGCGCAATGGATTAGACTTACCGCCATACCTCAAAACTTACAGGAATCTGAATAACAAGAAAAACAAAGAGAGAATAATTTCTCTTGGGAGTTTTTAACCTGTCATTTCACGTTAACAGGTTATATGCTTATGACAAATACTTTGAAATACACTACAGGATAGCAAAACAGATGCATGTTTCACTGAAACATCGTCATTTGCAAGTTTACAAAAATTACAAGAGTATTTCAATATTAATGGCCCTTAACATATAATAAACTCAATTTAGAAGGTATAATCGTGCGCTTGAAGATGCAAAGGCATGCAATAAGTGGATTTCCCTATTAAACTTTATTATTTTGAAAGTACTCTACAACTCCTAAGCTATTTATCCGCATAATTAACATATTTTCCCAAGAATATTGATATCCTAGCACCAACTGTCGGTACTTTGTCCTGTTTGCGCAGTCGTTTGTTCGCTATGCTTTTCACCTCCGAGGTAATTGTTTAGTTTGGCATAAAGATAGAAATAGCTTCTGGCAAGATCAGGAGAAAAGGTAGATGTCATACATTTTTCTTTTTAAATTTCCTAAGCAAGCCATAGATTTTTTTTTTTCACATGAGTGTGGGCGGGCGTTGTCTTGTAATAGCAGAACTTTACAAATCAAAAATCATTTGATCACGACTCTAAGTAGTGTTTGGATCTTACAGTGTTTTTCAGTGTTCATTGTAGTTCTGTGCAGCAAGCAATGCACTACTAAAATCACGTGACAATTCCGACACTGCAACGGAACTTCTGCTGCATTGTTCGTCGTGCATCTTTTCATGTGCTTGAACCATGCATGCCAACGTCGAGCCATTTGATTGCTTAACATATAGCAATAATATAACAGATTTGGTTTTTAATCGAATAAAACTCATAAAATAATCAATTATATATTATAAATACCATACGAATCTTCAGAGTGACTTTTAATTAAATTTGTTAATTGCTTTAGTTTTTTCTTATACATATATAATTATGTAATCCACTACAATAGCCGTTTTTCTTGATATTTTTCGGTATATCTGGCGCATATAGACAGATTAAAGGAAGCAAAAGTATTACTTAATAAAGTTATTTCTAAATTGTTTACAGTTCTAAGATGAATACTAAAGTTTCCATATAAAATAACATTTTAAATAAATACTCAGCCATATCATTTAATGTATCAATAAAACTCTAAACATCCTTGTCTATGGGTTAGGCCTATACAATGCTATGACAATGTGTTAAAATCTACTAAGTATGTGGCAGATACTTGAAGCCATTTGAATAAATAAACAATTTAAGGCATCTATAGCAGTCCTTTGCACCGTTCCCATGAATTCTTTCAGGCCTACAATAAGTCGTACTTAATTCATAGCTATTACAACCATAAATCTTTATCTCATTGACCCCTAATTAATGTTCAACAAGGTACAAAATACCAACACTCAACTCAGATAAATTATCATTAAGGGTGACAACTTTATTTGATAACCCCTGACAAAGATACAAAAAAGTCAATCTCGTATAAATGTCTTATATACTTGTCCTTTGTTATTTATAAAAAATCTATACATAAATTTTTGAGGAGGGTTCCTAGTTCTGCGAGATGCTAGTATAGATGGGATGCTTTGGTATCTCTCCCTGGACCCAGCCCAATATCCTTGTTCTCTAATGTTGAAGCCATTCAAACCATCCCTTACTGCTATGGTGGGATATGCTGTCCTCATATCCACCGGTCTCTCCGACTGATTTATTTCCTTTATTTTATTTTTTCCACTTTAAAATGATAAGGCTGTTCAATATTTGCTATCTTTATCTTTTTCTCTAGCATTTCAGATATTATTATTATTATTATTATTATTATTATTATTATTATTGTCCCCCCCACACACGCCGATTTGTTGATTTCATTTATTTACAGGCGCTCTTTGACATCTCTGATCATCAGTTCAGTCCGATAAATTTTGCTCAGAGACCTCCTTTTTTCAGGCTTGAGGTTCTTTTATATCCTAAATCTACGACACGCTTTACTTCCCTTCCGTAGGAAGCCATACTTAGAATTTTTACGCGCGAAAAAATCCATCGATCCCGGCCGGGATTGAACCCGCGATCTTGGGTTTAGGAGGCAAGTATGGTTACCCCAGACCGAGTAATTCATGTATAGACCATGTCTTATGAAGCACATCCTGTCCAACTCTATGTTCATTGTTCCCCATTAGTATATTTAATTTGCTGTTAAACACTCCCACCTCTTTCTTCACACATGATGTAACCTGCAAACCGTGCCGATCAGGCATACACGTTATATCATATTAATATGTTTATTGTTCACGAGAAATCACTTTAAACATCTAAAACTTTAATTGTATTGTTTTTACAAATATCGTATGTGTCATCCTAAAGAACCACGGCATCTTTCTTTGTCATTATATCTGCAGATTGCGTTAGAGTATTTAAACACATCTCTGGTTTCACAAAACAACAAATTTCACACTTCTTCAAGTTTACTGTCAATTCGGATGTCCGTAGCGCGGCTGTCCCCAATCACCAAGACATTTTGTTTCCTCATTGAAGGTGTCGCTGCAATTTTTAGGCCTATGCTCTTCTCGGTGCCTTTATTTATTACATTGATTGTTACTAATCCTCGGTAATCTTAAAATATAAGAGAAAATATGTTGGAATAAGTTTTTGTTCCACCTCCGTGTGTTGTTTCAATGCTCCAGGCAATGTTTACTTTCTTACTTCTGTCCCTGACCCGAGTCAGTTCAGATGCCCTTTCCTCTTCCTCCTCTAATATTCTTATCAATTCCCAAGAGGATTTCAAATCTTCATCTTTCTTTCTTCAAATTCACATAAGCAAAACACTGACTGCTACAATTTCCATCAATAACAATCAAATTCCACCGGAGCAACCTTCGTTAGAAATTTAAGTGTAATGAAAAGTATTCCTATTATAGTAAACGTTGTTTTTCTCAGTTGACATTAGTGAATAGTGAATAGTAGTAATCGTACTTCATCTATTAGTAAATATTCATAAATGTCAGTTTAAAAGCTTTTTACAATTATTAATATGTTTAATGTTCTAATTATTGCCTCTTTAACTGCATTGGTGTTCTCGCGATGTCTGTAGATAGTGGAATAAATTCTGCATGTGTAAGGATGTAGGGTTAAATGAGTCGAAACAAATTAATAATGACGCAAATGAGCTCGAAGTCCTCGGTGCCTTAAAACCATCTGGCATTCACCTTCTCAGGGTAAGGAAAAAACTCCAAAAATACCTTACTCAGACTGCTTGACCTGACCGGGATTCGAACTCAGGACCTCCGGATTAATAATCGCAACTCTGTCACCATACCACGAAAGTATTAATATTTTGTGAGAGAATTTTGAAAATATATTATTTTATTCCTGAAAACTCCTAGTAAATATTCCTTGAATCTTCTGGCGTTTCCTATATGTTAATCATCCTTTTGTATACATGTACGAAAATGGGTACAAAGCCTTTAAATTTATTGGGTTACTACAAACGAACTCACATGATACACTCGTCTCTTCTCCTGTCCAGGTATTTACCCCAACGCTTCATGAGGTTCATAATGCCTCCCTCGTAGAAATTGAAAGCCGCTATTGTCGAAATCAAGTCTTTACTTCCTAGTGCATACCCTCATCTGAGTGAGACGGGCGTCCTACACACAAGATGCTTCTTCAAAGTCACTCGTTCGCCTTCTTTAATCATTCATGCCATCGATTCGTCGAGCGCTCTCCTCATGTTGGATATTGGAGGTCGACCGCTGTGTTAGGCATCGCCAATTTATTTTCCTCGACACCATTTCGCCACATTATTGCGATTCATCAGTAGTTCACTATACACGGAACCAATTCACAACGGATTTCCGCTGGTGGCACATGCTTCGTTCACAAAAACCGACTTTCTCTGGGTGGGTCGCCATTTTTACGTCTGTTATTGGGTTATCAACCACAATAATGGTCTCTCACTGCCCAGTATGGGAGCTATAGAGCGAGAGAACATGCCAATAAACCTTGTATATTTACTTTGTGCTAATCTCTTATATATCAAAAACTTTATAATATTAATTAACCGAAATTACTTGACTGAGTAAGCAAACCATTTGATTTCTTTACACGGGTCTTTAATGATGCGTCATGACTGTGTTTTTTTTTCCTACCTTTTATTTCTTATTTTCTGCTTCACTAAGCAAGATAATTTTCTATATTTTTGCTAAAAGTTTTACTCTTTAATTATGTATTTATTTATCTATTTACCATGTCTGTATCAAGAAATGTGTAGTTACCTTTTACGTAAACACAGGTTTTGTTATATTGAAATTAGAGAAAATCTTGTGAAGCTTTTTTACAATTAGACTAAAGCTCATGCTTATCATGTTGGCCGATCTATGACCGCTCGTGAGAAGATCTACAGAAAATGTTTATCTTATATAAAAAGCATTAATTCTGGTATATACATTCATTCTACAAAGCAACCCAATCATCAGTAGTTACTTCCACGTTGAAATACGTACTCTTTTCTCCCCTTCATTACAAAATATAAAAACTCAATTTATTCAAGTACCGTGTACATGTAGTTAAGTTCCTATGCTCAAAACCTACCTTCTAAATATTTAGCATTAATAGTAAAAAATAATATTAAACAACGTTAGAACAATAAAAAACAAAAACAAAATAAATTAACTGTAATATATTCTTTGACAATTTTTTTTCGAAGATAAATGAAAAATGTAAAACGTAGAATCAAACAAAAGTCTTTTATTAAAAGAAAGTAGCACCCTTCAGGCATCATTGCAAACACATGAAAAGAAATCGAGCAGTTTTCTCAGTTAGATCGTTTGCATGTGTTAACATGTAATTGGCAGGCAATTATAGCGTCCTTTGTATTTTTGTTCAAAGTTCCTGCATGAACTACGGAAAGGCTTTTTAACATTCTGTTTATGAAAGGCTTTTTACGTTACCTACTGTATTTTACTTCAACTGCTTGTTAGTCATAAAAGAACAAGTTAAATTCGGAGGGTTTGAACTCGCCTAATTTCGTTTATCAGAGTAATTTACTGCCTATACACACCACAAATGAAGTACAGCTATCTGTACCTTTATAACAGCAAGATAAATTAGATTAATTTACCACTTACAACACATAGAGTTCGCATTAGTAAGATGAATAAAGAACGTTAATAAACTTTAACGATTATAATAACCGGATCATCCAGAGATTGTTAGCGATAAAATAAAGAGAAGAAAAATATTTTAACAAAATCAAAAAATGTTACGAAAATGTTCTTCCTTTCACCTAATCAGATAATCAAGGAAATATCAGCAGATTTCTTCAATTTTCAACCGTTAATTGATCAGCATTTTTTTTTCAAAAGTCGATAAATGCACAAAGTACGTTTTATAATAAAACAAATTTTTATACTTACTAATAGTATAATTATTACCGCCTTTTATCGTGCATTCTATCGCCTTAAACAGTCCACTACTACAAAATCAAAAACTAAAGCCATATTTCTAATTAATTATGAACTATGAAAATTTCTAGTTTTTCAAAATCCGAGAGATAGTTATTTATTTCCTTCATGAATGACAATGATTAAATTTTATTATTGTTTAGTACTGTTTTAATTTACAAACACATTTAGTTGTAGATATAGTATAAAAGTATTATTATTATTATTATTATTATTAGTAGTAGTAGTAGTAGTAGTAGTAGTAGTAGTAGTAGTAGTAGCAGTAGTAGTAGTAGCAGTAGTAGCAGTAGTAGCAGTAGTAGCAGTAGTAGCAGTAGTAGCAGTAGTGGCAGTAGTGGTGGCAGTAGTGGTGGTAGTAGTGGTGGTAGTAGTGGTGGTAGTGGTTGTAGTAGTGGTGGTAGTGGTGGTGGTAGTGGTGGTGGTAGTGGTAGTAGTAGTGGTAGTGGTAGTAGTGGTAGTGGTAGTAGTAGTAGTGGTAGTAGTAGTGGTGGTAGTAGTAGTGGTAGTAGTAGTAGTAGTAGTAGTAGTAGTAGTAGTAGAGGTAGTAGTAGTAGTAGTAGTAGTAGTAGTAGAGGTAGTAGTAGTAGTGGTAGTAGTAGTAGTGGTAGCAGTAGCAGTAGCAGTAGCAGTAGCAGTAGCAGTAGCAGTAGCAGTAGCAGTAGCAGTAGTATTGAATTTCAGGTGTATAAGATTTATATTTGATAGGCTCAATATAAAAATAATTTTTAAATATTGAATTTCTGTTAATCTGTATTGCACTTGGCATGTTTTTTTATTTATTTTATTCTTCAATTATTTGGTAGTTATGGAATTTTTATTCTTCGTGCTTTATTTAATGTTCAATATAAAACTGCAAATTACATAGCAATACTTATGCAGTAATATGATACAAAACTGATATCTTGATATACTCACGATGCACCCAATAACATTTCTTTTTAGATTCCACGCATTTAGCAGCATGCCTGTCCTAGCACGGCATTATAAAATTCCTTTCGTTTTTTTTTTTTTTTTTTTTTTCTTAATTTCAATACACTCGTTAGATTTTGAAAATCGCTTTTTATTTTCTTTGCTCACCGTATCGATCTTGGGAGCAATTCAAGATAGAAACATTACCTAACTGCAAGATTTTTTACGGGTCCACAAGAAAGGCCGCATAAGTATTTTGAATTTTTACTAACATATAATAATCTTCTATTGATTGTTTAATATATGGAATTACCGGGTAAAGGAAAATTCTGAGTACAATGAGGATAAAATGATGATTATCAACGGTTGCAGAAATGAGCGGGAACCCAGCAAGCAACAACAATGAGCAAGCAGCTATAATATGCACCTGGTCTACTTTGTTTTTATTGATTAAACATTTCACTAAGAAATTTGAGAAAATAAAAACATCTATCGACTTTTATGTTAAGTGAGCAAGTGCATTTATCGAGTTTTTAAAAAAACATTCTTTACTTTCTATACGCGACATGTATTAAGTTATGCGAAATCCGGTTTCACAGCATAATGCGGGCGATGACTGTTGTTGATTTGATTTATTTATGACACTCTTTAACACCTCAGGTCATCAGCGTCCCATTCTATTCAGGGCGTGAAATGACCGACAAATTTTGCTCAAAGGCCTCTTCTTTCAGGCTTGAGGTTCTTTTCGTGCCTTAAATGTACGACACGGGACCCATGGCTTTACTTCCCTTCCGAAGGAAGCCATACTTAGGATTTTTACGCCCGAAAAAATCCATCGATCCTGGCCGGGTTTGAACCCTCGATCTTGGGTTTAGAAGGCAAGTATGGTTACCACTATACCACCAGGACCGACTCCGTGATGACTGTTATGTGTCTACTCAATTTCGTAAAGTTTTGTATTTATCGAGTTTTGAAAATGCTTTCCGGAGATCTTGGTTCGATTACCGATCAGGTCAAGCTATCTAGATAAGGCCTTTTTTTTCGGAGTTTTTCTTTACCCTGAAAAGGAAAATGCAAGATAAGACCCCCCCACTGAACACAGATGATATGTTTCCTTTATTGATAAAATACTTTGCATTTGCTTGTGATAAATTAATAATTAAAATGGATATACCTACTGGCTAAATTAAAGTCATCAAAATTTTTGTATAGGTATTTTTCTTTTGTTTTTATTATACAGTTTGAAATACATGCACTTTTCTACATTCATTATACCTGAACATATTTATGAAATTGTTTTTAATGACCCTATTATCAAACTGAAAACAAGTAAACCTCATTATCTAAATAAAAGTATGTATATATATATACCTTTATATACATAGTGTATTACAGATTATATCTTAAATATAGACAAATCTGTGTAGCATCTGCAATATGAATTCAAAAAGTTAATTGGATCAGTGAATGTATATGAATAAGCTATTTAAAAAGTAACGTTGAAAATTTCTTTGGTCTTAATGCAATAAGGAGGAAAATGTGAACCTTGAACAAGAGACTCTATTTACTAAACTTTTTAACACGTCGTTGTTACAAAAACTCTTGTAGTCAAATAATACTAACATTTACCAAAATACTAGTTTTAATCTGAAAAAGTAGAAAAGTATTGCGTTTTACTTTAATTTATGCAAGCACTTGTTAATTGAAATAATTTGTTTCAATCGCTACAAGGTAAAATTGTAGAATAGGATGTAAATACTTTTTATTCCTGGAAAGATATTAGTTCGATTTTAAAATACTTTTTTTTCATGTGTCAATTTGTTGTGATATTTTGTTAAATCTATCTTTTTCTTAACTTCTTCATTCTACTTTCTATTTTAAATAGCCATCACAGGTGATAAAGCATTAAATCAGCAAGTTCAAACCAAAGTCAACCTTAGAAAAGAGAAAATGTGTTGTATTTACCTTCGTATATACACAGACACTAGAATTAAACTTTTAAAAAAGAAAGTGAGAAATAAAAACATGATTTTTTCCTTAAATTTCAACGATAGTAATGATTGATAATTATGATAAGATAAAAGAGAACAAGCTTAAAAAACTTCATGAGTATATGCTAAAATGTATTAATAGGTACCAATATGCCATTAACTGTCAACTTAAACGCATTAATGAAAGCTTAAGTCAGATTTTGCTCCTTAAATGCCTAAACCAAGAGACTGCCTGGAAGAATAGAGAAACTGATATTAGTGCAGAAACTGTCTTCTCTAAGAATGTCAGGTCAGTTATTTAGGTTCTCTTCCACGGGTGGTCGAGGTCATTAGGACACGGATTCGTCAGCGGGAGGTCTGTAATTCGAATCCCGCTAGGACAGTGCTCCCGGATTGAGGTTTTTTCCAGGTTTTCCTCAGTCCTCATAAATGGCAAATGCCAGGGAGGTACCCCAAACTTAGGACTGGAACGCTTCCTTCCTTTAAATAAAATTCTTTCCCAATATATCATTTACTGTATCATCAGTGTCTACCGCCTGTGGTGCCTCAGTAGTAAAAACGGGCGATAAACACAAATCAATGTGTATTTAGGTTCTGCTCTACTCTGCATCTAACCATAGATTTAGCCAACAATCTGGCAAGGCATTTGCGCTACCTGACCTGAACGGGAGTCTAAGCCCAACCATCGGGTATAGTTATGCTAACAAGACACCTTCTACTGTGAGCCGCGCAATAATCATAACACAATCAGGCTGTGTCAACAATATTGGTTTATGCTGTTAACAGAGGCTAAATGGCGAATGCATACAGCTTGCCCCATCTATTTCCGTTTGATTACATAACTCCGCTTGTTCGCACTGAATGAGGCGTCTGTGTACGCAGTACATGCAAGAACCGGTTCGCTTGTGACCGTCTTTCAGCTGAAAATCATTTTCATTCAAGATAGTTTGTTTTGAAATAAGCTTATAACCAGAGAGTGTTCAAATATGGAATCGGCAGGGTTTGAAAACCCAAATTGTGACACACACATACATATAAAATTGAAACGGCAAGTGCTGCAATTGCTGAGGACACTTTCGCATACGTTGCTTAATCAGTAGTTCAACGTACTCAGAAGTTGGTTGATTTGAGTTATTTAACAGCTCAGCTCATCAGCTTCCCATTCAATTCAGGGCGTGAAACGGGCGACAAAACTTGCTCAAAGACCTCTTCTTTCAGCCGTGAGGTTCTCTTTCGTGCCGTAAATGCACGACAGGAGACTCACGGCTTTATTTCCCTTCTGAAGGAAGCCATACGTAGAATATTTACGCCCGAAAAAATCCATCGATTCTGGCCAGATCTGAACCCGCGATCTTGGGTTTAGAAGGCAAGTATGGTTCCACTACACCACCAGGATCGACAAAGTACTCAGAAGTGTATCGAGGCCGATGGTGGGCATTTTGAGCAACTGTTGTAACTGTAAAAGTCTAAGATGATTAGTGCTCATCATTTTCTGTTTGTGTGAAATCAGTTTTGTTATGTTAACACAGTTTTTTCTTTGCTTGAAGTGTGTATGCATTTTTTGGCACCCTGTGTGTAAGTAGACCTAGACCAGG
Source organism: Metallyticus violacea (assembly GCA_030762175.1). NCBI lineage: Eukaryota > Metazoa > Arthropoda > Insecta > Mantodea > Metallyticidae > Metallyticus > Metallyticus violacea. The sequence goes on from CM060843.1 coordinate 12,405,226, forward strand.
GGGTGGTAGCTGTCTTTACAAAGCCATTATTTGTAAACATATGTAAACCGTATTATTATTAAAGCAATCGTCTCCGATCAATGAACTATTTTATTTAAAACAATAGACTATGACTTGAAGTAAAATCAAAGAGATAATGAGATAAACCATGTAGTAAGAGTAATCGATGTAACGAATATTTTACATTATAGCCATGAACTTTTCTATATGGACTGGCATCACTTGTATGATGAATGTTTCCTTTTCATTTAAACGCCCATATTCACTTAAACCTACAAAAGCTAGGAACAATGAACTGGACCAACTAAAATATTGGTGTAAAATGTTTTATGATTAGTATCTCAGCAATGGATTAAGTGAAATTAAACGTTTGTAGAAGAAATATAGAAAAAAATTCATTAAGTTATTTAAGGAAAAAAAATTAAATGATAATATAATAATTAGTTTTTCTAACAAATCAAAGGCAATGTGATATGAAAAAAATAAAATTCTATTTTTAGTTAGGAGCAGGAATAGTGCAACAGTAAAGTTTAACACATTCTTTTTAATAAAGCGAATGAAACAATAATTAAGATGGCAGCTGTATAAATAAATTGATTATAAATTTTACATGAATAATTTACCCAGCCTAATTCTATATTTGAATTCTAGTTAGTAACATCTCAGGAGGCAGGAAAGACGATTTTTGGGATGAAATGTATTACTTGTGAGGGCATTTACAACTTGAATTCAATAACATTGAAATATGGATTGGGTTTCATTCAAGAAGCTCTTACAAATGTAATAAATAAATGTATTTTACAGTCTGTATTCCCCATTGATTTGAAGTTCGCTATGTAACACTCACTTATAGAAAGGCAACAGTATGATCTATTATAGCCACAGGTTCATTTGTATTATTCCTACAATCTAACATTTTTGAAGCTATTTAAATAGTTAGATTTATTCTTACTTTGAAATGAATAACTCATAATTTGGTTAACGTCCTGGGCTAGGAACAACAAAAGCTGCCACTTCATTCATTAACAATTGTTTAAATAAATTAAACACGTTCCTATGTGATAGATACTATCTATATAGGTACTTATATGGTTATTGTGTTTAATATTGCAATGGCATGATCTACAGTGAACGGTTTTGTTATGTGTTCTTTTCGTCATACAGTGGGTGTTTAATCCTATTTTGGTTTGTTGATCAGGTAGTACATTAATAGCATTTATTCTAAAAGAGTAATCATGTACAATACTTAATTGTTTATTCATTCTTTTAATTCTGTTATCAAGCAATAATCAACAGCATAAGACATCCAACTATATATCTCTGTACTTGCATACTATTGTCAACTTGTTTATCATATTGACATTTTTGACAAGAACTAATTAATTAACATTTTAAATGAAAAAAAATAATTCCAGCTAATGCCATATGTGATACGAAAGTTGATCGGCTGGAGTGGTTTGTTACTTTTCTCCTTTTATCATTTTATGGTATGATTATTAATTGTTGCGATTAATGGATTCATGTTCACGGATTTGTGGCAAAACAGAGTTGGCGACAATTATTGCCGTAAAACGATACATTTACAGGAATATGCAGCTGTGATTGGTTGAAATTCAAAGTTTCGTTACATTTCAATGGTAGAAAACATGGTGATGTTGCATACGAGTGTGAAATAGTAATTTTTAAATGTAAATGTGTATTAGAAATCTTTAAACTACTGGGAGATTTAGCTAAGAATATTAGAATACGAGTATTATGAAAAACATTCTATTTTATGTGAGAGAAAACTGGTACTTAATAAGAATAGGCCAAAGTTAAAATAAAACAAGAGTATTTGGACTATTTAAAGTATGTATGTAGCTAGCAACATAGAAACAAATAATGAATGAAGTTATATGGCAAAAGATATACGTTACCTCATTCATAATGAACCCTCTAGAACATAAAACGCTTAAAATGTTTAGTCGCTTTTAGAAAATGGAACAAGAGAATAGAAAATGTCGATGTAGGAATTATAGGAGATACACTGCAACTACAAAAATTGATATTGAGATCATAAATCACCTGTAGACTGAAGAACGACTGAGCCATTAAAATCGTACGGCAAGTCGAAGAAATAGAAGAGGACGCACTTGGTATATCGGTACTACATAACCGCCACGGGTGGCCGAGGTCGTTAAGGCGCGGACTCGTGAGTGGGAAATCTGGGGTTCGAATCCCGCCAGGACCGTCCTCCCTGACTGAGGTTTTTTCCAGGTTTTCCTCAGTTCTCATAACTCGCAAGTGCCGGGTAGGTACCTTAAACTTATGCCTGGAACGTTTCCTTCATTAAAAAAAAAAACCTTTCCCAATACATCATTTCATTTCATGTATCATCAGTGTCCACCGCCTATGGTGCCTCAGTAGTAAAAACGGGCGTTTAACATCATTCAAAAAAAAAAAGTACTACATTTCCGTAATTATGAATCTATTTATTTGGAGCAGCAAATATTGACTGCCACTTCGCCCAATAACAGCTAGCATTTTCACACACGTGATTCAGACAGGACCTCACCCTGCTCTCATTGGAGTATCCATTTGAACGAAATGCGTTTTTTTTTTCTTTTTGAATAATGTTTAACGCCCGTTTTTACTACTGAGATACCAAGGGGCGGTGGACACTGATGATACATGAGATGAAATGATAAATTGGGAAAGGATTTTTTTAAGGAAGGAAACGTTCCAGGCCTAAGTTTAGGTATACCTCCCTGGCATTTGCCAATTGTGAGGACTGAGGAAAACCTGTAAAAAACCTCAATCAGGGAAGATGGTTCTGGCGGGATTCGAATCCCAGACCTCCCGCTCATGAGTCCGCGCCTTAACGACTTCGGCCACACTTGGCGGTGAGTGTGTTGTGCATGCGTTAACTCACAAAATGAACATGCTCATTTTCTCCTAGTCTGAAAGAATGGGGGCATGTTCGCCTGAATCGCTGTCGTTCGTGGGGTGGTGGTGGCTACCTTAATGCTGGGGTAACTCACCCCTTAAGTGAGTAGGTCAAGCTAGTATGACCTATCCATCAGTGAATTACTGGCAGCTAGGTGCACTCGGCTCGAAACTAAGTACACTTGGCGCGTCTGGGCGTCGCAAACGTCTGCAGCCGAACGGCGGGTCGGAATAGCTTCTAGGTGGCGTCCTAATGCAAAAACCTACGGGATGCGCAGACCTCTGTGAAAAGATTGAACACCACAACATCCCATGGTAACGGGGAGGGATCGCTTTATAACACCAAGGATGCCTTTGAAACTACAATAGCTATTATAAAACCTCCTTGCCAGTCAATACTTCACAAGGAATACTTCATGTCTCTAGTAATGTATACTTTTCAACTCACATTTGACTTAACAAGAAATATATACCTACATGTATTTATCAGTCTTGAGCTGATCTTAATATCTGAAACTCGTGTATGGTGTGTTTACAGACGGAGCAATTGGCCGTGCTGTGGATTTTGTTTGTACTCATCGTGCTGGGGAACTCAGCCGTGCTTCTTGCGCTGTTACTGAACAAACGCCAGAAGTCCCGAATGAATTTCTTCATAATGCACCTTGCTGTCGCTGGTAAGTTAACATGCTTTAGATCAACTATTTGCACTCCCGAATGTTTAAGCAATTTTTTTCATGAGAAACGATAATATTAAAGAGCAAGCATAAACGTGAAAATTATTGAATGTACCTACATTTTAATTGATGGGTTTCCTTTTGGAAGAATACAAATTAACTTTTTAATACTTGCAGTTGTATTACTCGTAATATTACTTTTCTGTAATTTTAAGCTGATTATTCGGGCATATATTTGTCCTTGTGATATCCAAATATTGCAATATATTTGTTAAAAATCTAGTACATGAAATGTGACAAATGTTCAATATATTTGTTTTCAGAGGTGAGACGAGACAAACAGCAGTGAAAGTGAACACACATTTGGAGACTTTTTTTTTAATGGTGTTGAACTCCCATTTTACTACTGAGGCACCACAGGCGGTGACACTGATGGTACATGAGATGAAATGATAAATTAGGAAAGGCTATTTTTACAGAAGGAAACGTTCCACGTCTAAATTTAGGGTACCTCCCCGGCATTTGCCATTTATAAGGACTGAAGAAAACCTCAGCCAGGGAGGATGGTCCTGGTGGAACTCGAACCCCCAGACCTTCCGTTTATGAGCCCGCGGCGTAACGACCTTGGTCATCCGCGGCGGTCACATTTGGAGACAGCAGAGTGAAGTTTCCAACAGTGTTTATAAGTGAATAAATTAAGCTGTTGACAGAAACACTGAGATGACGGAAAAATTAACTTTTTCTGTTATTTTTAGAGTAATGTATTAATTAATATTTATATGAATTGGGCGGTAATAATATAGATACCTGGAGTTTGACGTTTTTCTTGCGTTACATTAAAGATAGTATTCACAGCCTGGACATTATAAAGTCGATCCACAAATTAGCGGACTCTAGTAGTTTTTAATTTCTTCATTGCCTAGCATAGAAGCGATTTGAGCAGTAGTTGTTGAGGTTATGTTTTAATTAGAGTTGAGTGAATAGTAGCTAGTAAAAACCATTTGTATATATTTGGGTTAGTGAACAAACGTGCAATTAATAGAAAGCTATATATAATTGGTGTAAACATATACACAATTACAGTGGATATGGTTGAGTTATTCAAAGAACTTTCTCTAAATATTTTACTATCATCTTGACCAAATGTTCCCAAAATTGAATATAATGTTTTAAGATAGGATTAGTAGCAGCTGCACCTCATTCACTTATCTTTTACTATAGGTAGGAGAAAAAAATAATGTTGTAGTCCACGTTTTATACAGATGTCTATAAAATCAACATAAAAATCGCCCGGTAATTATGACAGCAAGAACAAATCTATAAATTGCCACACAAGTGCATGTGGAGAAGGGAATGGTAAAGGGACCCAGTACATAGGTTGTGGATGGTTCTTATATAGTTAATTTTAAATACTCGTACCAAGTATGGCAGAGAAATCCAAGTGCTAAATGTAAAAATTAATGTTTGTAGAATTTAACGATAACAAAATGTATAAAGATAAATTTAATAATCTTTAACTTGGTTATGCTCTGGCACTCTAAAATAACATATATAGATTGTATATAGAAAGATTAGAGAGGTCTGTCCTGGTGGTAACCATACTTGCGTCCTAAACCCAAGATCGTGGGTTGAAACCCGGCCAGAACAGATGGATCTTTTCGGGCGTAAAAATCCTAAGTATGGCTTCCTTCGGAAAGGAAGTAAAGCCGTGGGTCCCGTGTCGTACATTTACGGCACGATAAAGAACCTCAAGCCTGAAAGAAGAGGCCTCTGAGCAAAATTTGTCGGCCGTTTCACGCCCTGAGTTGAATGGGACGCTGATGACCTGAGATGTTAAAGAGCATCTGTAAATAATATATATATATATATATATATATAGAGAGAGAGAGAGAGAGAGAGAGAGAGAGAGATTATGCAATGAAGGGCCATTAAAATAGTATATGGTTTACCATATCTGACACCAACAAATATGCTGCAATAACATACAAAAATATTACAATTAAAACGAATTGCCAAGAAATAACTATGTTTATTTATATATCGAGGGTGCCAAAAAGGTATACACACCTTCACAATAGATATCTATTTAATATATTTCAAAGTTGAACCGAAAAACAACAGTAATTTGTAATATGCTATTCTGTAAACAGGTGTGACTCACATACATTATGATAGCGTTGCTACGTTACAGATAAATCAACATTGAACAAATGAAGTCAAGATTATCGTATGATATTCTGTAAACAGATGTGACTCACATTACGTTATGCTAGCGTTGCTACAACCAAATGGAGCCAAGATTATCGTTTGAACAGCGGAAAGCAATTATGAAGTATTGGAAAACCGAGAATGTTGTTGAAGTTCAAAGACAATGTAGACGTGTGTACAGAACAGAACCGCCAACGCAGTAACAATTGCACGCATTTGAAACAAATTTGAGACTCGTGGTACCGAATACTTTAGAAAACCAATTACACTGGCAGCACTTCGGGAAGAAATTGAAACGGCATGTGCTGCAATCGCTGAGGACACTTTCGCAAACGTTACTCAATCAGTAGTTCAACGTACTAAGAAGTGTATCGACGCCCATGGTGGGCATTTTGAGCAACTGTTGTAACTGTAAAAGTCTGAGATGATTAGTGCTCATCATTTTCTGTTTGTGTGAATTCAGTTTTGTTATGTTAAGACAGTTTTTTCTTGGCTTGAAGTGTGTATACATTTTTTGACACCCTCTGTATAAAGTCGTAAGTAATATATTTTATCCATGCGTTGATAAAATATTCATAGTTACTATAAAAAATCTGCAAATAAAATTGCTATAAAAATACCTAAAACAACAAAATATGCTCAGTGCAATGCATTGTCAGAAAGCAAAGCATAAGACCAACGAAGAAAATTGAAAATTCAAGGAACAAGTTATGGGTTCAATTACTTAAGTAACTCAATTAAGGGAAATGTTTAAATAAAACTATAGTATGATAAAGAACTGTTATTAAATAAAGATATTATAATAATCTTATTTATTATTTTGTATAACAACTAGTTATACAAAACTCTTATTAATATTTGTCATATAATCAAACCAAAACTTTGCTTTTAGTTCCTGTGTTTTGCAATAGAACATAATACTTTATATTTCTCACGTGTCTTGCATTTGTCCTTAGTTGTCTCAATTTCACGTCTGTCACCCACAATGCAATTCGAACAGAAGTTGGCCATGAGGCATGCTGATATCTATGTAAGCGACTAACCGCTGCACAGAACGTAATCAAAGCAGTGAACATTGCGATGCTGCTCACGTCATATATTGTCCCTGTGACTATCGAAGTAGGAGACTCGCTCAGGGTCAAGCCAGACCAGCTCATCTCTGAAGCGAAGTGTAGCGTCATCAAACAAACCCTTGGCTGCAAGTGCTGACAGCCAAAGCAGCCCTTGTGCGTGAGGTGAGAAGGTTGCAGTTTGTGCTCGCGTTTCGTGTGCGTGTTACATGGCGAACACATTGGAAAGCCTGTTAAAGATACTTTTTTGTTTTTTTCCTGTTAGAACTCAGGAGGAAAGTGGAAATAAAAGAGTGAATGCACCAACATTTAATAGAAAAATGTCAGAAAACAGCTGGGCGTGGATGTGAAATTTGGAAAAGAGAACAAAAACCTTCCTTCATAATACTATCAAAGCCTATCAATGAGCCATTCACTTATTCTTCATATTTAATCCATTTCAGCAGCACGGGGGCTATACATCATGTATCTCTGAAAATTATCAATATCCCTCACTAATATCAAAGGAAACCAAGAAATAATGTAAATGTAAATGGACCGAGGTAATATTCAGCCACAAAATAATATTGATTTTACTTATATCATTTTAATTAATTGTTAGATAAGATATTATCTTCACTCTTGCTAATCATCGTCAAGATGGTCCATCCCGGATGCTGATGTAACATCGTCTCTCACGGGCTTTGCGGCAGAATTTGTTATGGTATTTATTTATTATTTTTTTAGATTATGATTGTATTTGGATTCGTTGTGGATAAGGAGGTGAACGAACTTTATAAATGGATTGTTATCTCAGGGATGATGATCGAACCTGCATTCAGTACCGCAATATAGTAATGTTTCTTCCTCGGCTACAAGCTCAGTTTCTTAGCTGAACGCTTTTGTTTGTTTGTTTTTTTTTAATTGTGTTTAACGCCCGTTTTTACTACTGAGGCACCACAGGCGGTGGACACTGATGATACATGAGATGAAATGATATATTGGGAAAGGATTTTTTTTGTAAGGAAGGAAACTTTCCAGGCCTAAGTTTAGGGTATCTCCCCGGCATTTGCCATTTATGAGGACTGAGGAAAACCCGAAAAAAATCCTCAGTCAGGGAGGACGGTCCTGCGGGATTCGAGCCCCAGTCCGCTCACGAGTCCGCGACTTAATGACCTCGGCTACCCGTGGCGATTAACGTTTTAGTGATACACTATCACAGGGAAAGGAGGTGATAAACAAAATATAACTCTTGTCGTTCCAGTTTTCACAATTTATTAACACTTTTGCTTTTTTTAAAACATTTCTCTCTTTCACTTCACACACCAAGAGACAAACGAATGACAAACAAGTAACAATAAGCAATAAGTCCGTTGCAACTGCTTTTACTAATTCGTCTGTCCGTCAGTCTAGGCGCTATAAATATATTTATCACGACTTTCCAAATGTCACGTATTTTGCTCCTCCTACACTATCTTCCTATTGATGGGTTTTTAAATCTAATTTATTATCGTTTAACCCTCATAGGCTATCTTCTAAGATTTTATTCGGGTCCACCTACAGCAAAATCTTAAGTCTTAAATTCTTGACATAAATAATATATTAAAAGAGAGTCATAACAGAAGTTTTATGAATCCATCTGGATATTTATTGCCTGAGTTTTCCCTGCACTGTTAACAAAAGAATTTCCAAATTCTTGAGATCGCATTTTGTTCAATATCCGGTAGTTTTCCAAGTTCTAGTTGACCTGAAGTAACATTACAAAGAGACCCTCTTAGCCAATAAGGTTACAATGCGTGCCTTTTCGGGGAAACCTCCCCTTTCTATGGCATTTTATTTGCCTTCTTTGTTATACATGTAACAATATGTGTAAACCATGTCTATGGCTCTTTTGGTGAGTATATTATACATAAATTTTATTTCTAAGCGAGCCTGGGATCGATGCTAAACAATAATTGTCTCAACTTCCTAAACAAGATTCATTGTACCCATGCTCATACTTGATGTATTTATCTATGCGCATGTGCAGAGAAGTCCCCTCCTCCAATTCAAACATGTAACTATCAACAGTATACAGAGCCAAAACACCCGCCTGGTCTGCGTGCCCAACAATATGTAAGCTCACACTACATCGTCAACAATGTTTAATAATTACCACCCCCTTCCCCCAATACTAAGTCAGAACAACGGCTAATACACTTGCGTTGCAGTCAATTGAGAACAGTATGGTTGTCAACATAGAAGGGTTAAAGTAGATAAATTCTGCAGAAGAAAACAGCGACCTCTGAATGTAATTTTTCGTATCTTCTGTATATTTTTTTTACCTCTTTGGTTATTTAAAACATAGTGCAGTTCATCTCTGAATTCTTGCACGAACCACTACTGCTGAAAGACAACGAAAATTAAGAAAATTATATGCAGTAATAAACAATAATTAATTGCCCAGGTCACTGTTGTCATCACAAAATAAGTCAGGCTTCAAATTTACCAAATTTCAAAGAAGCAAAATGTTGTGGGTAAAACTTGCACCTAGGCAGATGATATCCTCGCGCAAAGACAAGCCCAAAGTCCACAAGCAGTTACTTGTACCTAAGACGAGAGTGGGGCAATAAAGAAAAGGAACAGGAATCCATTGCGCTACCTAAGGCAAGGGAAGGAGGAAGGGAAATCTGGAAGACTCTGCTTGACTTCAGGTCCTGATAGAATTCTGTGAGTGGTGCTCAATAAAACATGAAGCCAGAACCAAATTTTAAAGTAAGTGGAAGAGTGAACAGGCACAAATGGCTTTTTGTGGATTTCCCATGTGTTGGAGCAAGACCTGAGTGATAGTTTAAAGCGCCCATTACACGTTCCTTTCGTCGTTTGTAGCGTATCGACATGAAGAAACGCAGACCTTAATTATTCCCTCACTTTGAAAATTGATAGGAATGGTAAGATCAATACTTCGTAATGGCCTTTTCAATGGCGCTGGTAATTCTGGAGAATCATGGTATTCCAGCAATATGGAAAATATTCATTAAGAAACTCGTGCAGAATGAGCGAATTGAGTAGATGTCTCTTTTACTGTAACTATACACGATCCATGAACTGTTCTCTTGCAAAGTGAATAGGGTTTGCCCTTCACAGTCTTATAAAATGATTGAAATAAATTAAGTGATATCATCCTAATAAACAACACGGCTTCCAATGCATATTTTTCGGAAATACTTTTGAGAATTGTACTAAAAAGTTTTATTGGGCAAAAAATATCATTTTGTATTATCTGCTGCACACAGCCTATCGCTTATATGTCGATTTCAGTGCAGATAGTTGAAATTAAGCAGTGACAGCGGCAGTTTCCTTCTTTCTGTCACATTAGGCCTAAAGCAAATGCACGTTATTACCAATCAACCGTTTGAGTATGACGAGAAGGAACTTTATTAAATCATTCCTGGAACTGTGCTTATTGTCTCATTGTTGTCGTTCATGAATTCACATTCTTGTCACAATAGCCGCGTGCGATCGCTGTGACAAGATGTACTGATCACCTCTTGATATGACTTTGATGGAGTGCTGCCAGAACTAAACCAAAAGTCAAATGAATAGTTACCAATGCAACTGCATATTGAAAAAAATAACATTTCTGGCAATTTTAGCCTAGTGGTATAACAGAGTTAAGCACATTATGCTTTTTAGCAAAGTGAAATAGGTTATTTTTTTTCCTTGGAAATGGGAGTACAGCTACCCAGCTGCTTGTTTATGTGATGTTGAGGCATGAGCTGTGTCTGAGTTGGCTCAGGAAAACAGCATCGTCATGTTCTGCAGTCTCTGGTTGTTTAGTCCTAACGGAGACCGGGTGTGGAACCGAGAGTTAATTATTTATTAATTAGGGCTCACTAAGATATTCTTAATAATATAGGAAGCGGAAAATACTCATAATGTCTGCTCATTCTTTGGCATCATGGGCGATGAACAACAACTGGCAGCTAAAAGACGACTGATCACTGATGATGTCAACAGAACTACTTGGTGAAAGCTATAGTAGCATATTCAACCATGGATCACGGCAAAACAGGCCGGAAGATTTTAACTGCTTTAATTATAACATCGGCTGTGAAAGCCTATATGAAGGTAGATCCATAAGTTTCCTGCCTCGCCGATAAGGAGTAACTCTTCACAAAACCCTTATCTGGTGTCATACCTTATCTGTTAAGTGCATAATAGAAGCTGTAACTTCCGCTCCGCTGTGTTTGGTTGTTCAGATACAGTTGCATAAAGAAAGTTATATGCAGAAGATTGTGACATGCTCAAAATGAAGTATCGAGCTGTTATTCATAAGTAAGTTCTTCACAAAAGAAGGACTTACTCCAAACGAAATTAAACAGCGATTGGACGGTATATGGGAAGCATCCCCCTCATATTCTATCGTAAAAGAATGGGTCAAACTTTTTCGAATGCGTCAAGAAAGCATTGAAGACGAAGAGCTTGCAGGTCGGCCCTTGGAGGTGATTCACTCCTGAAAACATCGCTCTTGTGGAAGGATAAATTATGGAAGACCGCCGCCTCAAAGTTATAGAGATAGCAGCAAGATTAGGCCTTTCTAAAGCAACAATCCTTCGAATTATTCATGAACATTTAAACATGAATAAGGTTAGTGCAAGATGGGTGTCTAGACTTCTTTCCTCAGTCCAAAAGCAGCAACTAATCATCTGTTGTCAGACATTTTTGGAGCTCTGCCGTGGCAACGAGAGTAAGTTCTGCAAACCGTAGTTACAGGAGATGAAACTATTGTCCTCTACTTGATCCCTTGTCCAAAAGAGAATAAATGGAGTGACGTAAACCTGGCGAAGCACCGCCTCTAAAGGCCAATGTCACTCAATCAACCAAGAAGGTCATGGTCACAATCTTTTGAGACTGTGAAGGAATGCTCTTCATTGACTTCAAGGAGAGGAACACCGCAGTAAATTGGGAGTACTATGCTGGTCTACTGCACAGACTACGCGCTTCCATCAAAGAGAAAAGGCGAGGAAAGCTGAGCGGTGGTGTGTTCCCCTTCTTCACGACAACGCGCCTGTGCACAAAGCTCTTGTTGCAAAGGAAGCTGTGAAGAAATTTGGCTTCAAGGAGATCGACCATCCACCCTACAGCCCAGATCCAGCTCCCAGTGACTGTTTCCTCTTCTCAAAAGTCAAGAAGGACCTTCGAGGAAGGAAATTTAAGTGTAACGAAGAAATGATGAATGCCGTTTATGCCCATTTTGCAGACAAGACTTGTGACTATTTTTGGGGGAGATTGAAATGTTAATTCAAAGATGTGAAAACTGTATTGCAATAAAGGGCAACTATATTGAAAAGTGAAATATAGGTTTTGTGTTTATCATACTTAGAAAATTGTTAGGCCGGAAACTTATGGATCAACTTTCGTATCATGTTCAATCTTTGGTTTATGGAAGTAAAAGTGGCAACTCTGAAGAATTACCAGATATCCGAGCCAGTGTGTTACTCTTTCGCTGAAAACGATAACAATATATACACGGATTCGGTGGGTTTGAGCGAGGCTATTGAGGGTTGTCCCGAATTTCATTTCATTCATTTTGACATTCCGTACGGTGCAGAATTTTCCGCCGTTGACTGGAATAATGTCACGCTAGCTTCTCGCTGTCTGTGAGGGTCCGACAATGTTGAGTTTAGTTTAGTCACCACGAGTGATGTGCATTTTATAGCTCAGTTTATGTTTTCTACTACATAATGTTTATTTATTTACGTTTCATATATCAGTTCGTCAATTTCAAAGATGATTTTAAGACAGAATCTCAGGTGCATAAGTTCCAGGCCGTAATAAATTTCAGACCACGGATAGCGTTCAGCCTAAGAAACCTAATAGAGAGCGTAAGGTTCTCACCGAGAAACATTTAATGAAATAGGTCATTGTTTAGAGAATTCTCCCCAAAATTTACTGATACATCTTTTACAACAAACAGGCATTTTTTATGATTTATAAGCGAGATTGTAATAGTAATTCATAATTATAGAGTTGATAATAAAAATGTGTGACCACTCCTTGGTCCCCCGACTTAAAACTTTTGTGACTTTTATCTCTGGCGTAAATTAAACAAAAAAAAAAAAAAAGATATTCAAGATAAACCACAGACACTGAAGAATTTAAAGAAAATATTCGTCAGGAAATAGCCAGAGTTTCAGCACCTTCTTTCGTAAAGTTTGTAGGTAAAATCTTTTTAAAACAGTTAAAGAAACTATCGCCACTCTACACTTGCTATAACAACGACGCTACTCTCGCTTACAGGGAAAATTCCCCAATTGGCTCATAGTTCATTGGTTTGCTCCTATGTATGTTTAGAGTTTAAGTCTACGCTTATAAATAATATATATAGAAGCTTGATGGCCACTTAGAGCACAGTAAACGTCTTGAGGGAAAAAAAAAAAATCATACGGAAATTTTGTAAATACACACTAGTGTCAGTTTTTTTCGAAGTGTCTTTTCTTTTGAAATGCTAACAGGTCTAACTTTCATAGGAGAAACAAATACCTTTGTAATTGTATTGTTTCAGATCTGTCCGTTGGGCTGATAAGTGTTTTAACGGATATTGTGTGGCACATCACGGTTTCCTGGTATGCTGGCAATGCAGCCTGCAAATTTATCCGCTTCCTACAGGTAACTTTATGATATATCATTTTATATTTATTTTGCACTAAGCTTAGTAAAACTCTCACTTTGTGAACTAGCAATTGAGACAGTTGTTTATAAACTGCCACCCCCAAATTTAATTACAGTGATTTCAGTAAGTAATTTTATGTAACTTCATTATTTTAATCATAAGTGTAGTTTCATTTCTATTTTCTGTGCAAGCGTTGGATTATTGTTTACAATGTATTTTCTTGCCAGAGTGCAGAAAGCTACCCTAGCCATAAAATCTGTCCTGGAATTTCTGTTGCCTATTCTAATAATATTTTGTAAAAGATGACGTAAGCAGAACCGATATTTTCTGAAAAGAACGTGGTCTGTGGAAAAAAAATGTTTATTTCGTTTACAGTTAGAGATATGAGTTTTTGTCATGTTAGCTAAGGGCGAAAGCAATAAACTTACAGGGGCGAAAAGACAGGGCGATAACATCTCCAAGGGAAGAAACTAGTAGCTTCAGTTGATATCTACATACAAAAAGTCACGTAAGCCACCTAACCAATATTATAGCAGAAAAAGAACAGATTACCCATTAGAGATGCGAAAATGGGAGAAAATATTCTAGATTTTTCTTTAAAAGAAAAAAAAAATCGTAAGAGAATGCTATGCTTATTTAGTCTTGCAATTTTGCGGCCCAAGGGCAATTGATCCACATTCATTCTCTGTTCAGTTTGAGTCGATGGGACATTAGTAGTGGAAAACTATAATTGAGGGATAGGCATTTGCGTCTCAGAATTAGTTGAATTTAGTGAAGTTCAGGATCAGAGTTTTAGAGTGTAAAGTGCTTTAACATCAGAGTAATCCCCATAGCTAGTGCGAAAGTGGCACATATTCTTCAGGAAATAACGGTGGTACATTTTTTTGGTGTAATAGACTATGAATAATAAACCGTGTTTCATCTACTATAACTAGAAATGTAATTAATCTCCAAGACTCCTTCCCTTGCGGTCACAGGACTATAAAATATCCAGCAGCAGAGTCTCAACAGCAGTGGCAAAAAATAAGTCAGTGGAAACCAATCATCGGAGAGGAAGAAGAAAACGTTTACCTGAGATCTCAATCATTAATCGAATCCTTAATCTAATCCTTCCAAAACTTTTCCCTCAACATATTTTACATATTTAATTAACACTCCTTATAAAAAAAACCGCTCTACAATTTTATCGAAGATTCAAACTCCCTTAGTTCTTCACGTTTCTCACGAAAAAAAAAAAATGGTGATATGAACAGATTCTGAAATCCTGTCTTTTTAACCGATGCCTGGGTATCTAATAAATTTGTGAATTCATGTTGTCAAGGTGTTGTTGGAAATCTATTGTAATAACACTGGCAAAGGCATATTATGAATAACTCTTGGAGTAGCTTCGATGAGAGTCGGAAACTTCCAAAAATGTGGCACGAAATTGTTTTCTACCAACGCTGCGAGTAAGAGTTGTTCTGAACTGAGTTACACTCATGTGTAAGTAAACAACTGAAGCGTGTGTTTTGTTACGTAATCAGTGCCTCAGGTATTACCCATACATCACTTTGTTTTCTCACATTATGATAGACTGAATTTATTCTGCTGTAAAATGGCGAACATAATGGCATAATTATGGCATGTCATTCCATCGTAGTTTACTACTTCTGTGTTATGCTTGCCAAAATTGAATGACTCATCAAGTTTGCGTATACCTGTTTTCATCTCCAGAATTAAACGACGCTAGAAGTTAATTTGCATCTATTTTACTCGGAAACACATAACCATATTAAAATATGGTAATTTACCTGGCTGGCAATGTTGAAAACATTAATAAACATGAACCACTATATTTATACTTTCGTTAGCAGTGATCTACTATGTTTTCTTATGCAATTAATAGAAATATTAAGTTATTAAATGCTGTTCTGAATTTAATACAATTATAATAATACATGCATCTCCCCAAAGAAAGTTAAAGGTACTAAACGAGAAAAATTGGTGTTTTCAATACAGATAGTTCTTTTTAATTTTGCTAATATATTTCATCCTTAATTAAAATGCTCAATGTAGAGCAGTTTTAATTATTAATAGAAAGTTTGTTGAATTCCGATTTTTCTTTAAATATATATGAAATAGTTCTTAAAAACGGTATAATATTTCAAAAATGTTATATTTTAGTGGTTTGTCGTAAACTATTAGAAATTTTGATCTCTTTTACGATTAAATTCTTTACAGTTATACTAAATATATTTAAGCAATGTTTATACCTGATATCCACCTAGTATCATGAACTCAGTCAATAAAAATTAAGTTTTTTCATGTTTAAGAAATATTATAAATTTAGACACTGTGCACAACCATTGCTATTCATTTTGAACCCCAGAAATAATACTAAAACTCTTTTCTGATTAAAAAAAAACGCTCTTCAGTTGTAAATAAGCTCTGGTGAGTTAAATAGCCGTGAAAATATGCAATAATACAACACTTTAATACTAAAGGGTAGTATTTTAAATCCCCTAGAAAATACCGTATTTACGCGAACCTAATGCGCCATCGAATGTAATGCACACCCTAAATTTGAAACTTAAAATCATTAAAAAAAAAGTTTGGTATATTATGCTAAGTCTATCGCTTCACAAAATGATAAAACATGGTATTTATAAGTGGACTATTATTGCATGTTGAACCACGTAGGACAAAATCCACCATTCCTGCTGTTGCGAAGATAGTTGGCGTAGGTCAAAGAAGAAAAAGTTATTTCTTATGATGTCACTAGTAACAGATTGCCCGTTATTTCTGCTTTCATGTACGAATTCCAAAACTTTTTCTTCGATATCATAATGAATTCTTTTGCGAGGACCTGTGAATTTCTTCCTACTAGCTTTAGTTGCAAATAATGTCAATTTTTGTTGCTGCCACAAGCGAACGTTGCTCTCGTCTACATTAAAATCACTTCCTGCCTTTCTATTACCATTTTTTCAGTACAAAGAATTACTTTAAGCTCGAAAGTAGCATCGTAAGATGTTCTCTGATTGCCCTCCATTTGGGGACTATCTACTATTTAAACGCTCTATGCAATAATAGGCCAACAATAAATGTAACGAAACTAATAATTGCGGCAATATATTATGACGTAATAAACGATAAATTTGAATAGAGAGACCGGCGAACTGCGGAACGGATTTGCACTCGAATATAATACGCCATCGAATCTAGTGCATGCCACAGTTTTGAATACTTTGGACAAAACGGTGCGCATTAGATTCGCGTAAATACAGTATAAATGTATGACGACAGAAACTTTTTCTCTAATAAGGACCAACTGAAATATATGTGTACATTATACACCACTCATTAAAGTAATAAATGACAAAAAAGCTACCATGATCTTCAGCAGACACTGTAGATCAATATCTAGGCTATTTTTAATGGAAGTTTCATAAGAATGTGAGTAAAAGAACTTTTTGTAAACTGTGACTCCGCTGCTCTCACCGTTTTTTTTTTTTTTTTTTTAATTATGCCATACACTTGTACCTTGACAATTTATATTGGATTGGATTGTTAGGGACGGTAAAGAAATATTTTTGACGTTTATTCCTACGCCTTCAGGAGGGGAACGTCCGGGATAAAGAAATAAAGTGAGGGAAACACCGGGCAGTCAGGCCTGGGCGTAAATAGGGCTCCTAATATTGTTTATAGATAGAATACCTCAGAGATCCCCTTCCAGAAGTTTCAGCCCCTCAGAAAAATCGCTTCCGTACAAGACGCCGGGAAAAAAAACTTTCCAAAGTGCAAGCAACCGCCGCACCGCACTAGCCAATCTTACCTGGCACTTTCGAATCTGCAATAACAGAACCAATGAAATGAAATGAAATAGAAAAGCGGACATTTCGTGAAAGTAAAGGTCCATCTCTGCGTTCGCCTAAGCGACCAGGGGTAACCAAGTAAAAAACCAAGGTCAGGATGGCCGGCCTCAAGGAAATTGAACCCGGGACCTCCCGAAAGCGACTACATGCCAAGGGTTACCGCCTGAACCACTCGCTCGGTTGGTCATTGTTTTCCTAACACAATCTGTTCTTAACTGTTTCACGTTCAATATTTTCTTTAATTCTGTCCCTCTCACGTTCTCAAACACATTCCGTTTCAGTTTCGCTACGTTTACTCACTTTCGCACCTTCATTTTTTATATTCTTTTGCGCTTCTTTCTTCGTGGGTTCTAGTAAAGCTTTCATTTTGAATTACAGATCGAGGAGAAAAAGGTAAATAAACCTAGTGTAACTTGGAAATCGGCGCACAACGCTTATAGGTAAGTGTTATGTTATCTACGCTGCCTCAGTGATGCAATTTCCGTTACATTTTACCCCGTGGTGCTTAACCATAAACATTACACACAAATAAAGATCGCACTGCAACATTACTGGAATTAGGGAAACAACGAAAGCATCAATAACTTGCAAAATCACACAAACAAACTACAGGACATAAAATAAAATCCGTGTAGATAAAACTTGAGACGGAATTCAAGGAAACAGTAAATTGCAACCTTTCAGACTTGCCCCTATAGAAAGTGGTTACTGAGTTGGGATTGTATGTCTGATATCGCTTTTTACCTACAATCAACACTTCATGTTACGTCATCAACAAGAAAATGTTGGCAAATGCAACTGCTCTAGCTTGGTATCTCAACTGGAATGCTAGGATAAGAATATTTTTATTTGTACTGCATTTGTTGATATTTAGTAATGTAAAATATATTACTTTTAATGTGCTAATGTTAATGTTGTCACCTTTAATTATCTCTATTGTAAAAACTGTACAGGAAATTGAGGTCTACATCTACGCGCATATTATTGGAATAAAATAGTAAATAATTAAACCAAAACTTCTGTTTCCTTAGTGCAGAAAATTATACTCTGTATTTATTAGCATATATTTTTATATTTTGAGACAATTCACACAGTAAAGTGTGCCCATATCATTGTCAGAAAAAAATCACAATTTGGACGTTAACGTTCACAGGTAAGATCCTAAAACACACCCTGAAGATATACCATAACGTCACATTTAATACAGCTGCAATTAGTACATTAACTAATTTTAACTTCTCTCGGCAGCAAGCGATTATCAGAACGATTAAAAATCACTAATTGTTACAGGTAGTAGTGACGTATTCCTCCACTTACGTTTTGGTGGCGCTGAGCATTGATCGTTATGACGCCATCACTCATCCAATGAACTTCTCAGGAAGCTGTAAGTAGACAAGATATATTGGGTGTAAATATGGAACTTTTGTTTATCCATTAACGACCATTCTTTCATATGAAGAGTTTGGAAAACTTTAGAAATTAATTTAAATTCCATTCCTTTATTTTAGAAAGCCTCTTCTATAGCAGATATCATTTCTAAGAAAACACAAGGTCTATAATTGAATGAAAATAGTAATTTATTTTCACTTGCTGCCACACAAGTGAAACCAAACATGTTTCATGCAATATTCAGTTAATGTAACTGGACATTTTAATGTAGTATACCAGTGGTCTGATAGGTCAATGTCAGAGCAGTAGTAGAAAGCTGGCTCTGGTTGCGACTGTGTGACAGGTCGAGTGCAAAGTTATCCTGCATCAGCTCTGCCTAGTATTCATATAATTAGAGTGAGGAAAAAATATTAAAAAATCCCATCTATATAATTTGATTTATGAAGGAAAACTCTGGAATTCGAACAATCATAACCTCAACAAAATTCAGAGAATATAAAAACTATTTGCTTTTTTCTTAATTCAAAGATGATATACGCTTTTTTCAAAAACACCGGAGTTACATCCATTTTAGTTGCCCTTTGTTGAATTGGAACAAATAAAACCATACCAAAATGTATTTATAGACTATTTATTAACCTCTGAATTCAATTATGATATTCATTTTTCTATAAAATGCCACATCTTTTTATTTGTTTCAACCAATATTAGTTTACAACACTAGTTTATAAAGTTCGACACCCCAACGTTATTGATGTGATATACTTCATTACCAGGTTTAGGATTTAAGTGGTTATACATAATAAAAATAAAAATAAAGTAACACTATTAAGAATGTAACAATTAACAGTAATTATAACAGTAGAAAGGATAAAACACTAAGGGAAAGTCACACTTGAAACATATATATTTTACAACAATATCTTCATTTTGATAGTTGTCATCCATTGCATATCAAAAGATCTATTCCTTTTTCTCTTTCAATCCGTGGTCATCGTCTTTGTAACAACTTTTCATCTCTTGACAAGTATATTAAAAACCTTACTCAAAAGTTCCAAAACCAAAATTATCCTTCCGCTCTTTTAAAATCCCGTATAATCCCATCACACAAAACTTTCCAATGCAAACCTAAAACCTCTAACAAGAACTTCATCAACCTTGTTACCACTTACGTGCCTGGAATTGAAAGCATCAGACCTATTTTGAAAGAATGTCACGATACTTTGTTAATGTATCCATCTTTAAATGATTTTTCTAAAATTGTACCCCGCCTTACTTTCAGAACACCCCCTAACCTTAAAAGTATATTTCGCCGTAACCTATCCTCTCCGAATTTACCACGTCCCTTTGTTGGCTCGTATCCTTGCCAACGTCCTAAATGTAAAACCTGTGCACTAATTATGCCGTGCAAATCATTCCATAGCCCTAATTTATCCAAGGAATTCAACATTTCTTCATTTGCTACCTGTTCTTCCAAGAATGTCGTATATATGTTATCTTGTAAGCTTTGTAAAGCATTTTATATTGGTTTAACTTCTACTGTTGTTTCGCTACGCATGAACAATCATAGACGTTCTGTTAAAACCAAGTCTCCCTTGCCGGTTGCCCAACATGCCTTATCTCACTGTAAGGATTTTGATGATGCTTTTAGTCTAACTCTTATTGATGCTTTACCTACACAATGCTGTGAAAGTTTACTCAGAGATAGAGAAATGGCTGCTATATTTTTACATATAGCGCGTATACCACCTGGTTTAAATCTTACATATTAGTTTTTTTCTTCCCACACTCTCATATCTAGTTTCATCTGTTTCCATGCATAACGTTACCTTCGATACTCAATATTTACTTTTATCACTTTCACTTGTCTAGCTTCTTGCCACTGAAGAACTCGCAGTAGTTCGAAATATAGCAATTTCAAGTGTGACTCTTTCTCTGTGTTTTATCTTTATCTACTTTTATTTTATTTTTTACATATATATGGAAAAAAATGATCAAATAAATGAGTAAGATATGGTTTAATTTTAAAAAAACTAGTATATAAACAATGTAAAGAATCTGTATTTTATTAAATTTCCATGCCATCAAACAGCAGAATAAGAATATAACCTTATTAAAATAATAGGGACTTACTATTACAAGTACATTTGTTTTAATTTTTCAATTACAACTGCTCATTTACGAAATAGTTGGTGGCATAACATTGTTAAATTTTCAGTCTATTTTCTCTTAAAAGTGCTTCAACATCACAAAAAGTAATTGGGACAACTGCAAACTTAGCAACATTTTGTGGAATAAAATTCATGTCTTGTTTCAGAATTAAAAATGTTACTGACATTGCTTAGCACATTATAGATAGCCTGGATTCTTAGCTTGGTTCACTTTCACTACCCCTACTGCAACAGGTGACATATTCTGTCACTTTTCCCAGGAAATTAAAGAGTTTGGACAGAGGAGTGTGTTGCTTTTGAGGTGTGTCTAATAAATTGTGATGCACAATAAGTTTGCTTGTAAATATTATATATCAGGTTGCACTGTTTAATCACCAACAGCGGACTTACAGAAGTCTAAAATACTCGGTGGCTTCATCGTTAACTGTAGAGGAAATACTAATGCTAATAAAACAAAATTTAAACTACCTTTGAAGCTATAAAACATGGAAAATATTTCAAATAAAATGCTGAATTATGTAAAGATATGAGAGTTTTCCATAAACAGTTGTGGTAATGAACATTTATTGTGATAGTTTACAAGTATGCAAATAATTATCAATGTTACATGTGCCTTACGGCCGTACATGCTAATACTGTTCATTTAAACACACAAATATACTTACACTACACATTTACTATAATAATTTCATATACATTTATACAAACATGCGTAGAACCCTAACCCCTGAGTCTCCTTCGCATTACTCCCCTCTGTTCTCTATAACCATTAAACTTATATGTCGGTTCATCGACAGAAATATTCCCAATTTGTGTATGTATCGCGCATGTACCAAAACTTCCAGACAGGCATTCAAACTTCTGTTGGAAATCAGAAATTGTGGTGATAAATGATTATTTCTTAAAAACTTTGTTTTCCTGCATTCTGCCAGAATATGCCTCCAGGTAACAAATCCCCTTCCCCCATCCCTGACCAATTTGAACCTGCAGATTATTGGAGGCCTTTTCTGCACATTGTGCCTCAGTATTTTGTCTATCCCTAAACCTCAAACATCTGTTAGTTACCTTCTAACTATTGCGAATAATTTCTGTACCCTTAACCAAATATGCCCCAGTTCAGTTTGTTCTAAGTTTTTCCTTATTTGTTATGCCGAACACATACCCAATCTTCCCTTATTTGCTTCCTCAGTTACACTGCTCGAAGAAGTTCTTGATCCCCCCTAATTATCCATAACCAATACTTAATTGCTTTTATATTTAAAAGTACCAAACTCTTGAACCCCACAACCCTCCCTACCTGTAGCATTTCAGAAACAGCGTTTGTACCTGATTCAGTCCTCGGTGTTTTCCCATCGCCAAATTCGGCCCCGTACGTCATACTTGACCGAATAACCTCCTATACACCATTTACATTGTTTTCAGAGGTGTTTCTCGTATTTTATCAAACTTTCTAATGCCTCTGTGTGCATTTACGTTTTGTGATGCCTATATGTTTTGCCCAGTTCTTGCTCATAACTAAAGTGACCTACAAATATATAAATATATATTTTTACTACACTCAGTAATATGGACAAGTATGGGGAAAGAGTGAAATATGCTTTAATCACTGCAAATAGTTCTATTTATAAATATATGACAAAGATTTTAAAAACAAATATATATTTATATGTAAATCCTTTTTTCTCGTAATCAAACCTATCTCCCTCTCACAACCTTAACACACGTTCTGAATCCCAGCACGTGCTATTATTACATTGTACCGAACATCACTTTACTCATCACCGCTGCCCGTCTCTGGAATGCATTGCCACGTGATGTCAGAGACTGCCGAACTTTAGGAGCATTTCATAAGAAATTATTTAATATTATTACAAATAATCGATTACTCTAGATTCAAATTTCTTTTGTTATAATGCATGTATTTATTTGTTTATTTTATCCTGCTATAGAATTTTATTATTCATTCTCTTGTTGATCTTATTATCATAAATGTTCTTACCTCCTTTAGTTAAGGTTTTTCATTTTTATGTTTTATTCGTATATTTATTGCAACTTTTATGAGATTCATAGATCGATATGTGTATGAATTGTTTATTTATTTGTTTGTGCTTGTTGTATTATTATTGTTCTTATTTTTCATCTTCTTGCGTTAATATTTTTCAATATTCATTTTCATTATCCATGTGTATGCATTAGGATATATTTATTTATCTTCTTCATGTTTTAGATCGGCTTTAAATAGGTTTATATACGTACAAGTTTTATCCTTGTTACTGTTAATGTTATAGTTATAATATTATTAGACTGGTAGAGCGGAAGAGAAGGCCTAATGGCCTTAGCTCTGTCAGAAAAAATAAATAAATAACCAAAGACAGGGGTGTAGATTTTATAACTGCTGAACATCCTCCTAAAACAAAATGCATTCTGTCATTAGAAGTCGGACTGTCTGTGAAATATTTTCACGGCAGTTGTAGATAGATGGCCATGTTGTAAAGATAAAAGTGGTAACGTCCATTATTGATCAGGAAATGAGTGAATGTGTAATTGAGCCAAAGAGATAAGAGTGTGTGGAGATGGTGAGTAAGAACTGGTTTTGTGTAATGCATATTCAATGTTAGTGCATGTTAAATTGCAGATTTCAGGAACCTTTTGCCTCGAGAGAGGTGACATAATCTGTGCTGGATTTGTAGCTAGCAGCGACCCTGGCTATATTTCCTGCTCTTTCGTTTCCATGGAGTCCTGTCCAGTAGAGAGTGATTTGAATTGATATGTTAAGAGTGATTTAATCTCTTCCTGATTTCATTTGCTGACGGTCTGGCTTTTCATTTGTTAGCAATGGTGAATAATGTGGCTTTCAGGACGTGTTTACCTTCAGTTAGAGTTGTACTGCCATACTGACACTTCCGCTCCAGGTCTAACATGGTTTTCGGTTTTAGACGCTTTTGCTTGTGTTGCACATCTGCAAGTTCTACCTGTAGTTTCTATTGGAGGAGCAATAGGACTTGCAGATGTGCTCTTAAGACAAGTCAATCTCGACTGGCTTAGCAGAAGATGAAAGGAGTTCTTTAGTGGGCAAATAACACTGGGCAACAAAAAAATAATTTTTGAATGTTTCGAGCACTTCATGAGGCAATTCCTACTAATTTTGGGTTGAGAAAAACAAACATGACAATGAAAAAATTTTATTAGCTCTAGTTTCTATGATATACACAAGGTGGAAGTATTACATATTAACGGATTGAGAGAAAAGGATACATTTTAATTACATACATGCTAACAACAATGAAAGTGCATTTGATTTTTTTTAACTGGTAATTACATGCTAAGAGTTCTAAATTGGTGGAAAAATACTTCGCAGATAGTTGTGTCTGAAGAGAATCATGTGGTGGCCTATTAACTTCGTCGTCTTTTAGCTTGCCTCTTGTGATGGAATTCCGCAGAATCCCTATACAAAGACCAACAGTAATCCGCAAGCATTACTTCTTTCCAACAGCCCTGATATCTTTGTTCCATAACAGAAATGTCCTGATGGAATCTCTCCCCATGTTCATCACTAACAGCTCCACAACTAGGAGGGAAAAAGTCTAGGTGGGAGTGGAGAAAATGGATCTTAAGGGACATGTTGCATCCAAGGTTACGGTATTTTTGCAGGAGCACTGTCACCAAATGCTTGTAGCTGTCATCTCTTTTGTTGCCTAAAAATCCATGAACAACACCCTTGAAGGCTTCCCAAGCTTCCTTTTCTTTCCCCTGCAAAACTTGGTCAAATGCAGGATCCTTTACAAGTTCTCTTATTTGTGGTCCGACAAAAATGCCTTCCTTAACTTTTGCATCACTTAATTTCGAAAAATTCTCTCTGATGTACTTAAAGGCCCGTCCTTCTCGGTTCATAGCTTTGACAAAGATTTTCCATCAAACCCAGCTTGATATGCAGGGGTGGAAGAAGAACGTCTTTTGGGTCCACAAGAGGCTTGGCAGTCTTTACAAGAGGCGTCAGATTGCGTTTCTGTGAGGAAAATGTTATTTCACCACAAATATAACAAAAGTTATTCACCATATTTACACATTTTCGTGGCATTTTTACAAATTTTACACTAAAAAAGCGCTCGCGAACCAGAAATTTTGCATTAATTTGAGTAGAAACTACATGTAATTCACAGTCACAGCAACAGTATCTATGTTTATGACTTACAAACAGCTGAAGAGCATTTGTGTTTTGCTATTAGACAGGTGTGCCAACTCCCAAAAAAATTCCCCCAAATTTAAAATCTTCACTCTAAAAAATGAAATGTCCCCTTATCTTCAAAACTAGAGCTAATCTATCGTTTTTATGGTGATTTTTGAATTCAGCAGGTGGAAATACATGTAAATTCACTATTTTTAAGCCCAAAACATTTTCATTGTTGCCCAGTGTAATTAGTGTGAGTTTTAGAGATTTATATGGCAATAAACAATGAAAAGATGATGAACTATTGAACATATGAATTTCCTCGCTTGCGAAGTAGGTTTGAAGACATTCTACAGAAAAATTGTACTCCATTTGGCTTTAACACTGGCTTACCAGCATCTAATTTCAGCTTCTTTATCATATTAAAACTTTGTTATTTTTCTTCCTATAGATTTACCGTCTCAAATTTCTTACCTAAGACCCCTCTACGATCTCTGAAAGTATTACTACTGAGTAATTCAACAACACCCGGTATAAAGGATCGGCTATCTGGGTCACTTAAGCATTCCTTCCGCTCGTAAGGCAATAAAGAGCAGCTAACATCTTTCACCTGCCAATCCTATAAATTATTATGCTTGTGTATCCCAATTAAATGGGTATTATTTAATTTAAATTAAATTCTTATAATTTTTGTGGAACATAAGGTATTGTTTAGAAATATGTTGGTAATGTTAGCATAAAGCTGGTAAAAATCTGTATCTAATTCAGAATTCATTCTAAAGTAGCATATTCTCATTTGAATTAATATTTTTCAGACATGTTTAGAGAAACACTGACTTAAAACATTTTAAATTACAATTCCAAATAAGAAGTTATTAGAACTAGTTTAAGTTGCGATATTTCAGGTTACAATAAAAATGCAATAAAGCTTTAACGATCGACAAAATATTTGGGATATTTTAATTTTATTTGATAAACTGTGAAAATAAACACAACAGTACTAAATACAACATTCTAGGTAGAGAAGGAGCTGCAACTTTCAAAGGCAGTCCTTGCTTTTTTCTTGAGGACAGAACAATACAAATGCCGAAGAGGGTGTTTATCTTAAGAAACACCAACGAAATTGAATTGCATTATACGGGCTTCCATTAGAAAAGAAAGGAAATGAGAGGGCCATTTTTACAGCTGGGAAATATTTTGTCCTTATTTGATCTTGGTTGAGTGTAAGAAGCCTTTCTTGTGCCACTAAATGTATGGTGTTTTTCAGCAAATATAAATTATGTTATCTGAATATGGGGCAGAAGAATAAAGGCTGTAAGTACACTCCCTGAAGGTGAGGTTTACCATTAAAAGACTGTAAACGATTCTTCAGGGCTCTGTTCCACAATAGCATGGTTTAATACGTTACAAGTGTATGGACTTGTATCTTGTAGTTATTAGTAAAATTCTATTCCACAAAGGTTTCTGCTACACTTGTACTTTACAACTCCATACCTGCAAGTGATTTTTCGTTGCTATGCTCCACGAAAGTATTAGTATTAGTCGGGCACTGGTAATTTGAATACATTTCTCTACAAGTGTAGGGATATTGGTAGCTTCAAATGATAGTACAAAATGTATTATCTTTTTAATGATTTTGGGAGCCAGTTGACGCAAATGTGCAAGTATTAGCGAAAGCGATGATAATGTTGAGTAGGAATATGTATAAAGAAAGAATAAATAAATATTTGTATACAATGATAAAGTTAAGTGCAATAAAGTAACGGCTTATGATTGATACTAGCGTTTTCTGTTGCAAATGCATATTTCAGACCAATATCTTAATGCACTTTTGAGGTTCTTGCTACATGCCACGAAAATAATTTCTTTTGACACAATTTTCCAGTTTTTTCCTTATGAGCGCTTGATTGTCAAGTAATATACAACTGAATAAATATAAATGATTTAATGGACTTATAAATAAATGACCTATAGTAATCGGGAAGTGCAATTTTTCTGCCATCTCTCGACCACTGAAATTTATGTTCCTAGATATAGCTGTTTGGGGCCGTCGCCTCTAAGTTGATTATTACGCTTAAATTTTGAAAAATGCCATATTAAGTATTTGAATTGTAATTATATCTGAGAAATAATACAACACAATTTAACAGGAAGGACAATAATCAGCTCTGTACACTAAAAATCCCTAAAGAGAGGACATAACCTAATTCAAGGAATGACAACATATGGCAAACAGCTGTTCCTCCACCTTGCTCTTATATGACGTCACTTGTAACTGTTTACTAATACTTTACAAGTGTTGCACTTCTTTCGCGGAACAAAAAGTTACATATATAATCACATTCACAATATTAGTGTAGCTTCCCTAAGCTATTTTATCATTATGAAAGTAAATCCTTAGTAAACGTTAATACATTTTCAAATGTGTTTAATATTAAATTAAAGTGCGATCTTAAAGGCCAATACTTTCGCCTGGCGGGTGTTATATTTTCGTTTAATAAAGTTGTTCATACAGCTTTTTGAAAATTTCCCCTCTAAGACTGTCACTTGTTAATTCAATGACACCCATAGGATAGGGTTAACGGTGCAAAATTAGACATTGATGCCATTTCAGTATGGTTCATATTTGGTAGCATTTTCTTGACTTTCTTTTACATACCGAGTAGTAGAAGAAGAAAACTATAAAAAAGGAAACTTTTAAGTTGCAAGTTCAAACTATATTCTCTAGCATAATTTATAATCATTTAATTAAACACTAACACTAATATTTGCGCTTGTTGAAATATTCCTAATTGAAAAATATATTTGGTATATAACTTTAGCACTTACATACACTTTTAAGACATGTTTTATGCTAGATTTGTGCATCGAAAAACTTTTATGTTAAAGCCTTTCCGATATTCCTTAAATGCAAACTGATATCCACATTTTAATTAGCTAAACTCTCTCTCTTTTTGAAGCAAAAATACCAGTTTATTCCAAAACATAACCTTTACTTGTGTGTGTTGTTAAAATCCATAACCTTTATTACTTTAAACAAAGAAATTGAATATTAAATATGAACTTAATTTCAAGGTTGTCGTCAATGCTTTAGTGGAGTAAAATGCTTTACTTTATATAACTTACACTAACTTAGGAAATATATTTTCTATATTTGCAAAAGTATGTACTTCTAGCTGAAATGCTTAGCATTAGTTTTACCAGAAAATATATAAAACAATCTGTAATCATTAACGGAAAAATTGAAAATGCCTATGGCGGGACAGCGCGCCTTTGTACTAGGGAAGTCAATATCAAGGCAGCATGATGCGTGTACAGGTAGAAGCTTGAGGGAGGCTTGTTGAGTGGTTGTGCGTTTTGTGAGTTACTCGCCGGTTTCACTGTGTGCTAATTGTTGTATGCCACTACATAAATATAGCCTTGAAGATCGGGTTTTTATGTACGATACATGTGTTAAAGTGGATTCTGCAGGGAACTTGTAAAATGTTACAAAAGACAGGATCTCTCAATTGTTCCGAACCGCCACATTCTTACGGAAGAGAAATTAGATCAAGTTCAGAAATTTTCTATGCAGATAACGACAATTTACTGCCGCAAAGGGGTATCATATTCAACATCTCTTATAACACTTGTGTTACTAGCTATAAATGCAACATAAATTTAGCTTTCAGTAAAAATATAAAAAATACTAACTTTAAGAGCGTTGACTCTGCCTCCTTTCTTTCCTTTTGAGGCGGCTACATTTGCTGCTCAGTAACCCTTTACACAAAATAACCTTACTGCATAAAGTTATATTTAAACATTTGTAGTGTAAAAAATTACCATAAATTACTAGACCTTCCCAAGAAAGATTTAAACAAATTACATTTTGGCCCTCATTAACATTAATTATTGCTTTAAATAAATTATGTTTAATTTCCAGTTTGAAAATTCCCATAAAACGAGTGAGTTAATGCTATTGCCAACTTATTGCATGTCAGGAATTGGAGTTTCGCACACGAGCGGCAGAGGGCAGTAGATGATTCATTTGTAACGCACGCACCGAGATTCAGCGGACTGCATTATCCTGAATGATGAAAGTGAAGATGGGTAAGGGACAATGAAGAAGCAATGGAGGAAAGAGTGTAAAGACAAATGGAGTACTCCGAGGAAACATACCCGAGACAGTTTCATTCATCACAAATTCCACTTACAGCCTCTGGGTTCGAAGTAATAGAAAATTATTTAAATTTTGCGAGACTGTTTCAGTAAAAATATACTTAGTAGCTTTTCATGTTCCCGTATATTGCTTTGCTGCGGTGCAAAGGAGCTCCAATACAAAAATGTGTGCCGGAAATATGAAATATTTAATGATAACTTCGTATTTAATAATATTTGCACACCTATAGTGTGCTTTTTTTTTTAAAAAAAAAGTTTGCTGTTAGTTGTTAAAAGACAACTTTATGTGAAATAAAATCGATTATTATTGTAAATCAACAATCAACAAATGAAGCCGAGATTATCATATGATGTTCTGTAAACAGATGTGACTCACATTACGTTATGCTAGCATTACTACAACAAAACGGAGGCAAAATTATCGTTTGAATGGCGGAAAGCCATTCTGAAGTGGTATTGGAAAACCGAGAATGTTATTGAAGTTCAAGCAATGGAGACGTGTGCACAGAACAGAACCGCCAACGCGAGTAACAATTGCATGCATTCGAGACAAATTTGAGACTCGTGGTACAGTATGTGATATTCACAAGGGCATCTGGGAAACCAGCTACACTGGCACCACTTCGGGAAGAAATTGAAACGACATGTGCTGCAATCGCTAAGGACACTTTCGCAAACGTTGCTCAATCAGCAGTTCAATGTACTCAGAAGTGTATCGATGCCGATGGTGGGCATTTTGAGCAACTGTGGTAACTGCAAAAGTCTAAGATGATTAGTGCTCATCATTTTCTGTTTGTGTGAATTTAGTTTTGTAATGTTAACACAATTTTTTCTTTGCTTGAAGTTTGTATACATTTTGGCACCATTATACATTATATACATGCCGTATACATTACGGCTTTAAACATTTTGCAATATCAGAATTTTAAAGGTAGAGTTTTTAAATCACAGATTGCAACAGTAAACCCAAAAATGTAATCAAATATTATCAGAATATGTAACATTTACAATAAATAAGAACGTAATGAATTAATAAAATTATTTAGAAATAAAGTGCGACGTAATTTTTGATCCGCATCTGCAGCTGAGCACAGGTAGGCTGGGTCTAGGTCCTACCATTCGCTTGTCAATAACAGCTGATGACTGCATGCGAACAATTAACCACAGTTCACTGGTACTACAACAAGCATTAAATATCTCAGTTTGCGGTTAAGGTCGAAGCAGTTTCACTGGTGTTTACACTCCTGCTGGCCCACACTACATTCACAACCGCAATGATGGAATGTGCTGTGAACGACTGGCGAATGAGAACCAAACAACTCGGCTCTGTCAACACAAATATTCACTAATTAGAACGTGTCTATCGAGGGCTAACTGCCCAATGATCATAAGAAACAGAGAATTGTAATTTTTTCAGAAGTAAAACGTGATCATTTTTAAGCAGTTTTTTAACGGGAAATCAAACAGATCCAGCACTGCGAGCCTGACACTTGCCATGAGTGCTTGTAGACAGGAGTTTAATGGGAAGGAACCCAATATGTAGGTTCTTATAAGGCTGATTTTAAACACAATGTCTGGCATAGAAATTCAAGGCAAAATCAAAGGTAACCGGAGTTCATATGTAAAACAATTCTTACAATAGAAAACGCTAAACATGACATTGCAGGAACAAGACTTCATAGCAATGTGTTTCAAGATTCTGAGCATCTCCAAAACTGACGAATGTGATGTGCCTCTCAGGGGTAATGTCAAAGAGCAAAATTCTCGTTTTCTCGGTTGGGAGAAACCGAATCAACATGCACAGAGACCATCACATTTGGAGAATGTACATGGAAAAAGAATTAAATAAACATAAAATCAGAAGTGTAGCAAGGAGCAAGTTATTGAACGTTTAAGGAGGATATGGACTCATTTTGTATGCTGAACCTTGATATGCACAAGTAAGTGTTTTAACAAGATGGCACGATCTCTCATACTGATCTTGGAAATGGACGCCTATTTCAATAACTTTCGCGTCGATTGATTTCAAGAAACTCAGATTTTCCATCTCCTTCACGAAGTGCTGATTTGTCTTTGTGTGATGCATTTTTGTGAATGATAATGAAATAATATTGCTTCATATCATTCCTCGTTGTTAAACGAACTTCGTGAAAACTTCGAAATAGTTCTGCACAGTGTGATGTTATAGTCACTAGGGTGACAAACCGTTTGGAACATGTACACAAGAAAAATGTTACTACATATTTCGATTACTTTATTAGAAGGCACCTATTACTATATATGATATTTAATAAAATTTAGCAGTCACAAAATACAGAGGGTGTCAAAAATGTATACACACTTCAAGCAAAGAAAAAGATGTATTAATATAACAAAACTGAATTCACACAAACAGAAAATGATGAGCACTAATCATCTTGGACTTTTACAGTTACAACAGTTGCTCCAAATGTCCATCATCAGCATCGATACACTTCTGAGTAAGTTTAACTACTGATTGAGTAACGTTAGCGAAAGTGTTCTCAGCAATTGCAGTACATGCCGTTCCAGAGTTATCTTTATTTAATGCACGCAAAAGCCTTGGGATGAAAACTTTCAACTTTTTTAATAATACGACGTGCGCTGGTTCTGCTAATCCCAGTTTCACGTACACATTGCTTTGTAGATTTCTGCGGTGAGTGCTCAAAACGTTCCAAAACCATAGTCGAGGACGCGGGGCTTGTTGCTGTGTGAGGTCTCCCAGATCTGCCCTTGTGAACATCGCATACGGTACCATGAGTCTCAAATTTGTCACGAATGAGTACAATTGTTACTGGCGTTGTCGGTTCTGTTCTGTACACACGTCTCCATTGCCTTTGAACTTCAACAACATTCTCGGTTTTCCAATACCACTTCAAAATTTCTTTCCGTTGTTCAAACGATAATCTTGGCTCCATTTTGTTGTAGCAACACTAGTATAACGTAATGTGAGTCATATCTGTTTACAGAACATCATACGATAATATTGGCTTCATTTGTTCAATTGTTGATTTATCTGTCACATAGCAAAGCTATCATAATGTATGTGAGTCACATCTGTTTACAGAACATCATACTACACATTACTGTTGTTTTCGGTCCAACTTTGAAATATATTAAATAGATATCTACTTTGAGAGTGTGTATACATTTCTTTGGCACTATATATCTCAATTTAATGGAATGTTACTAATCTTCATCTTTAAGATAAATCATTTACATATTAATCAAATATTTATTATTCCATAATACGCACTTGATTATTTGTTTCTTAATATTTATTGCAAATGAATTAATTTAATTTTACTAACATTGTAGCTGATTTCACTAACTTAAAATAACCACTGTCCTAGCAGCATGTGTTTCACATACAAAGTTCTCTTAAAAAACTTCCGCATGTAGCCAAATCGTGGTGGAAAAACTCGTCAAGAAAACAGTTCTAATATTGCGCATAACAAGAGTAAAAACCTTCACACAATTACAATCAAAATATTGTTACAAGATAGCGAAAAATAAATGCAAAAATCATGCACACAGTAAGGAATTAATTTGTTACCCAGGTCACTGTCCCCATCATAGAAAATGAGAGGCTCCAAATTACCGAATTCCAATTACTTTAATGGATAAACCTTGTTGGAGGAAGTAGTCACAGAAAAGTAGAACACGATTCCCACCAAGCCAGGCAATAGCCTCGAGCAAGGACCAGTCCAGAGTCCAAACGTATCTACTTATATCAAAGACAAAGAGTCGATGTTGCCGTGTGTCGATAAGTAGAGCTTTAATATGTCGGAAAGTCATGTTGTTACCTAACGGTAAAAGCAGGAAGGAAGGCAAGGTTTCTAGCGGAGTAAGAGCGCACACAAACTTAGTCTAGCGGCGAATACCTATATACCGCTACAGATCAAAAGACAATCCTGTGCAGTGGAGTAGCGCCCTTAAAAGGTCTCCTCGGGAAAGTTGTTCGGCCGGTAAAGTTATGGCCACATTCCTCTGGAACTTTCAAGGTATTGTTTTGATCGATATGGTGAAACAATGTACTGATTGACTCCGGGTGCATGTTCAGTCATTTTATTTAGCCAGATCTTTTAATCGCCCTTTTAATAAAAATTAAATCAGTAGCAGCAAGTAATTCTGAGAAATTTGTAAATCCCCCTACTGATAAAAGCATCACTTCAGGCGTGTCACAAACAAACAATTGAGGCATTCTTCAACAATTCGTATTTAAGATCCAAAGTAATTAAACATATTATTCAAGAGACTCTTTCTTTTTACAAACTTCTTACATGTGAAAACTTATTTCCTGAAGTCCTTTTAAACAACTTATTTCCTGAAGTCCTTTTAAACAATTGAGCTTTC
Source organism: Metallyticus violacea (assembly GCA_030762175.1). Taxonomy (NCBI): domain Eukaryota; kingdom Metazoa; phylum Arthropoda; class Insecta; order Mantodea; family Metallyticidae; genus Metallyticus; species Metallyticus violacea. The sequence goes on from CM060843.1 coordinate 12,438,848, forward strand.
ATTAAACATACATCATGTTGTGGTTGGTTACTTAGTTTTTAATACAATATATTACTCCCTTTTTTAAACTGAAATATTTGATTAATTTTGACATTATAGGGCGAAGAGCAAAAGTGTTGGTGATTGCTGCATGGACGCTGAGTATATTGTTCTCCATTCCAATGACTGTGCTTTATCAGGAGAAGGTTGTACAAGGTAATCAGATGCGCTTATAGTCTTAAACGTTTATTTTAAGCAAGTAAGTTATAACATTGCAGTTAGAAATCTGCCTCACAAGGGAAATATTGAACCTTATATGAAATTTAGGTTACAGAAACAAATTGTCATAAACACGCCATGTGTAAAAAATTAGCCACCAGTTTCAATTGCAAAGTCCTCACTTCCCTTGTCCCACTAGGAACTATCAAACAGGTAGTCATAGCTGTTCAATTCAAAGAGTTAACACATGTTGTTTCTCTGTGATGTACTTTTTGATTTCAGAGCTTTGCAGTTGAAATGGACAGCTAATATTTTGCATGCTGCGTTGTTATGAAAAATTACTTCTGTAACCTAAATTTCAAGCTAGCTTTCGACATGTAAAGTTCGATATTTCCCTTGTTAGAATGTGATGCTTTATTTAGTAAATATTACTCACAATCACGTAATAATACTACATGATTGACAAATATTTTACGCGGGAGTTTGGTAAATTTTGGAGAAAAAGTAAATAAAATACAAGTTTTTTCAGAAACTGTAAACTTAATTTTTCTACTCTGTGAAGTAATCACTGCGGCATTTATTACATATTTATTTGACAAACGTTTCTTCTCCCTAGCTTTAAGTTCGGGAACAAGAAGTCACTAGGAACTGATTTCGGGCAATAGGATGGATGCAGAATGAATTTCAAGCCCAAATCATTAACCTGCGTTAGTCATTGTGACTGAAGACTCATTGTCCTGGTGAAAGAGCACTTTTTTGCATTAATTTTGTCTGTTTTTGCTACATTTCATATTTTCACCGCTCCAACAATGTTACATAATACACTTCCATTATTGTTTTATCATTTTGCAAATAGCCTAATAGAACTATTCCTTGGAATCATAAAATATCAACAGCCAGTATTCTCCCTGCCGAAGAGACTGCTTTGTCTTCGCCGCATTTTTACCAAACGTTGTCTGTCCACTGATTTGCCTGCCACTCGACTCATGTGCACACACTAAGAAGAAGAAGAAGAAGAAGAAGAAGAAGAAGAAGAAGAAGAAGAAGAAGAAGAAGAAGAAGAAGAAGAAAATCAGACCAAGTATTAATTTGTCTTAAGTTACGTTCGACTCAACGGTCAATTCACAGATTTCTCTTGCCGCGGGTCTTGTAGGCCTTTTAAGCCACACCGATTTCTACCTGGTAGACATATGCTGATTGTCCAGGGATTAAATCTTCCCTCTAACAATGCGAACTACCAAAGTTAGAATTATACTTTCGTACATACATGATAATATAGTTTTAAATTGCTAAGACTTATTTGAACTTCAAGACATTTATTGCCACACACACAAAAAAGTAAAGTAATTTTTATTTTCAAAATAAATATGAATTTAATAATTATTTAATAGGAAATACAGGCTTTTAACTTTCTTTTTACTTTTTCACTTTAAAATGAAAGATGATTAATTTAATTTGGTTTTGAGCATAAAAGCCTTAGAACTCAAATATTTAGGCATTCGAGAAGTATTAGGAACAATGATGTAATTAGCTGTTCTTAGCGATTAAAATTAAAATCTTGTATAATGCAATAGAGCAGCAATTGCTTCATACATCTGCAGTACTGGAAGTCTGTAAATACAGCGACTGTATCGCCGTAAACTTTTTCAGTAGGTATGAGCTCGTGTGTTTCATGATAATCCAAATTTCTGAAGAAAAAATGCAACTGAGGGCTTAAGGGAAGCATTTCGTCAAGGAAGGGACGTGTGTACACCTCGTCGTTGCATCAGCTGCTTTCCATGTTGAGGCTGTAAGGGTTTAATTGGAAGGAGAGAGGCGCTGAACATGCCCAGAAATCTCCATGGCAATTAATAGTGAGGCCTCATCTGTTCATAAAGTTTCAGTAAAGAGGTTGAAACTCGGCCAGTTTGTTTCCGCTGGGTTCCACACATTTGAACTGAAATTGGAAAGTGGCAGGAATGAAGGCAATAAGTTTGCATCTGGAGCAATATGAAGCCTTGTATTTATTACTTCTTTCCCAAGATCAAAGAATTTTATCAGACATTCACTTTCAATCAGGAGTTGATACTCAAACAGCCTTAGATCGATTAGTGAGAGAAATATCAAAAGGGTGCAGATTAAGTGGCATCTTCCAAGGATTTAATAACGTACGAGGGTAGGTCCATACGTTTCCGGCCTCGCCGATAAGGATTATCGCCTTCACTAAATCCTTATCTGGTGTCATATCTTATCTGTTAAGTAAATAATTGTAGCTATAACTTCCGCTCTACTGTGTTCAGTTATTCACATATAGGTACATAAAGAAGACTATGTGTAGAAGATTATGACATATTCAAAATGGAGTATCGAACTGTTATTAAGTTCTTCACATAAGAAGGACTTACTCCAAATGAAATTAAACAGAGATTGGACGATGTATATGGGAAAGCACCCCCCTCATATTCTACCGTAAAAGAATAGGCCAAAATTTTTCGAATGAGTCGAGAAAGGATTGAAGACGAAGAGCGTGCAGGTCTTGGAGGTGCTCACTCCTGAAAACATCGCTCTTGTGGAAGGAGAAATTATGGAAGACCGGCGGCTCAAAATTACAGAAATAGCAGCAAGGTTGGCCCTTTCTAAAACAACAGTCCTTCGAATTATTCATGAGCATTTAAACATAAATAAGGTTTTGTAAATGGGTGCCGAGACTTCTTTCCTCAGTCCAAAAGCAGCAACGAGTCATCTGTTGTCAGGCAGTTTTGGAGCTCTCCCGTGTCAACGAGAGAGAGGTTATGCAAATTATTGTTACAGGAGATAAAAATATAGTCCTCTACTATGATCCCTGCTTCAAAAGAGAATAAATGGATTGACGTAAACATGGGGAAGCACTGTCTCTAAAGGGCCAAGGTCACTAAGTCAACCAAGAAGATCATGGCCACAATCTTTTGGGACTGTGAAGGAATATTCTTCATTAACTTCAAGGAGAGGAACGCCAAAGTAAATGGGGAGTACTATGCTGGCCTACTGCCCAGACTATGCTTCCATCAAAGAGAAAAGGCGAGGAAAGGTGAGTGGTGGTGTGCGCCTTCTTCACGACAACTCGCCTGTGCACACAGCTCTTGTTGCAAATGAAACTGTGAAGAAATGTGGCTTCAAGGAGACCGACCATCCATCCTACAGCCCAGATCTAGCACTCAGTGACTATTTACTCTTCTCATAACTCAAGAAGGACCTTCGAGGAAGGAAATTTAAACGTGACGAAGAAGTAAGGGATGCTGTTTATTCCATTTTGCATACAGGACTTCTGACTATTTTGGGGGGGGGGTTGAAATGTTAATTGAAAGATATGAGATGTGTATAATAATAAAAGTAACTATATTGAAAAGTGAAATATAGTTTTTGTCTTTATCATACCAAGAAAATGGTTAGGCCGCAAACTTATGGATCTACCCTCGTATGTTATGCTAAAACTAAATTAAATAATAAGTTTATTGTGAACAGAAATTATATTGCTATTATTTTTCGAATGCTCTCGTATGTTGTTCAATAATAAATATATTATTAAAGTATATTAAACAAATTTACCGGCCAAGTCCAACAAATAAAAAGTCACACATAACGAGGATTCGAATCTTTGTAGCTCTTATTACCAGGCACATGCTGTTGTCACTTCGGTCATCATAGCATAGGATCCGAACAAACGCATTTATTGTTTATGCCATACACTGAACAGACACTGAGGCGGCATTAAAGTGAATCCACCAATCAGTGAATCCTGAGTTAGCGAATGCTTTTCATGTTTATTCTGGATCGGTCATGATTTCTGGCTGTTGCTATTCTTTTTTTCTTCTTTCCCCCCCCCCCTCAAGGTGTACCTACAATATGGATATATGTACATTTTTTCACGTCTAGAATTTTTGTGAAAAAAAAAACCCTGCTTTTTAATATGCAGGATATTATGAACTCATTTGCAATGCCTACAGTTTCAGTTGTTTAAAGCCATTTATCCAGAAAAAAATGTGATTTTATCTCTGCTGCTGTTTCCTTTTTTATATAAAAAGTAATATCACTGTACGGAACTCGTTTTTTCCGCCTCCATTTTTATGGCAGACGGACAATGGTCGATTCAGAATGTTGTCAAATGTTAACCGCTCATAGCATCTGACTGAAATTTTGTCATACACCCTTACAAAAATAATGCTTGCCCATAAAAATGTCACTACATACGAATTTTCTTGCAATTTCACTGAAAGTTACCGATTTTTTCACACTATCCTGTATTTAGGTTGACAAATTTTTGACAATGATTTTAACATATTATTCGCGTGTATTACCAACCTAAATTATTATATTATAATATAAGTATATTTATTTGCAAAATAAATATAATTCCCTAAAAATAATTTTGAAGTTTTCGTAAATTATTTCTCTCTACAGTATCATTTCGCAATGAATTTATACCAGCTTAAATGAACGAACATATTTTTACCTAGGATTTCATACATATAGTTCACTGTTGTTTTCCATACTATTGCTCCTTTAATATTATTTATACACTTGTGTTGTAGTTTTTCAAGTTATGTATTTTTTTCTCCCCACTACATAAGGAAGCTTTACACATGTCTGGCTTCTATAAGAGGTTGCTAGTTTGCACTTTCCGCAGTGCACTTGTGTCTTACGCCTGATATTTGTATTTGGCAGTTATTGTCACTAAAGGACTTAGTTTGCAATCGCGGTGCAAATCAGTGTCGGGATGATTCTGTGAAGTATTTGATTAGGGAGATGAGATGGAGCGGCAGGAGAGCCTCTTACCCATAAGAGTCGTTATGTGAACGAACCATTGTTGCTTATAAGGTTGAATAAAATATTTTGAAAGCCTATTAGATAAATATAGTGAAACAACATATTAATTACTACACAGTCTTATATTAAATGTGGGAAAACTTATAGTTATTTCAATATCACATATATTACATTTGAAGTAACAATGCTCTCATGTAGATACTCTCTAGCAGCGATAATCATTTGTTTCACTGAATGGCAGGCTAGTGAAGTAGCTGGTTCATTTCTTTTTGTGTTAATTGAAAGAATGAAAAATAAACGCTATACAAACCTTAGACTCTTAAGTCTTTGGCTTTGCAGTCATTGAAACAAACATTTGAAATAAAATAGTAGGCCAAATCCAATTATTCATTTAATCTGACTGTTATTCAAAACATAGAAAGTATACAGTGCTTTCTGCAGAGATAATTGAATGCTGAAGGTTCCAGACTTTATTCAAAACAACATCGATAAGTTTGCTGCAATGTAAATCAAAAGAACAGACTTTTTATTTAAATAGGTATGTAACTATGATATTTTTATTAATGTTCTATTGTGTATCTTCAGGCACACCTCCTGCGGTGTCTCAGTAGTAAAAAAAGGGCGTTAAACACCATTATAAAAACCTTCAGGCACACTCGTACCGCCACGGGTGGCCGAGGTCGTTAAGGCGCGGACTGGTGAGCGAGAGGTCTGGGGTTCGAATCCCGCAGGTCCGTCCTCCCTGACTGAGGTTTTTTCCTCAGTCTTCATAAAGGCAAATGCTTGGGAGGTACCGTAAACTTAGGCAGCCACACGTATCTGGGCCCGAAATATTCTGAGACTACGCAACTTTTCAGCAAAATCCACCCATTTATAGTCATTATAAAATGACACTATCCACGCACAGAGTCGCAAAATTTTCCGCCAGTTTCCTGTTAACGTATCTCATAGCTGAGTGTTTACCTCACTAAATTTCATTTCTATTCTCCGAATAATTTTGGTCAAGCCAAATGCTCCGTTATTCGTCAATAAGATGAATTTAAACAGATTTCATACTTTACTGCCAATGACTCTTTTACTGGAACACCTGCAACTTTGTCACAAACAGGCCGATATCTGCTCTGAGGCGGGGACATTTCCAACTCTAGCTGCACGCCAGAAGGGATTAACTTGGCATTGTCTGACCTTTGCCAAGTCTTACGGTGTTCGATAAAAAGACGAGAGTTTTTCCTTGCTTTGCTACATTACTGCTTGTTATCTATTAAATATTACCAAAATTACACTTTATGAATGCATTTAAACACTATACAATATTAGTTCTACATATACGAGCTAAGTCATTAAAGTTCCTCCATTGAAAGAAACACATTTGCACACAATTACTGAGTTACTGATTCTAAAATTACAAATATTAATTATTCTGTGTAATCGTCGAGGAACTGGGGACAGTTTCACGTGTCATATGTGAAATAAATCCTAAATAGATATTTGTTTTGGTTCCAGTTCACTATGCGTATTTATTATATAGAGTCAATCCGGCCTTCCCCCCTCCCCCTCCTTTTTGCTGCAGCTCCGCGGAACATAAAGGAGATCAAACTAGTGCCAGCGAAAATAAATAATCAGATATTGCTGAGTTTCAATAACAGAGTTCTTTCATCAGCTCTTGACCTGGTAAATCTTCATTGGTTACCCCAATTGTAACTAAACTGAATTTAAAATCCACTTATCTCGAAACCTCTCCATTCTCATTTAGCTTTTCGTTAAATTGGTACTTATATTAAGTGTGACTTTCAATATTTCTAAAGCACTCTATAAGCCCTGCCAATCTGCTTACAACATACGACCTCATTTGTTGACAAAGACCGTACGCTATATATCGTAAAGTGTTTTTAAAGCGTATATTTGTTTTGTTTTTAATTAAGTAATTTGAAATGGAGTTTTCGTGTTTCTGTTCCTGCAGGGAGAGCACAATGTTGGATCGACTTCCCCGAACAGTGGCAATGGAGACTTTATGTGACGTTGGTAGCATTGTCCCTATTCGTGATGCCTACAGTCATCATATCCGCTTGCTACGCTATTATTGTATTCACCATCTGGAGCAAGAGCAAGCTACTTACATACACTGGTAGCAGAAGTCGCCGCATGACCCCTACATTCAGTTGGCAAACAAGTGAGTAGCAATATACGAATTAATTTTATATGCTACATTTATGATTTAGCAAAAGGAAATAAAGTATTCGTTATTCGATAACCCGAATGGAATAATAAACATACCATTACATTGGTGACATGTAATATTATGGAATAAGATATTTAATTTATTTAAATATATTTCATACGCTGTAACGGTACATCATAATAGTAAAGAAAAAATTGAGACTTTCCTTTACACATACGATCAAACCGCCACGGGTGGCCGAGGTCGTTAAGGCACGGACTCGTGAGCGGGAGGTCTGCGGTTCGAATCCCGCCAGGACCGTCCTCCCTGACTGGGGTTTTTTCCAGGTTTTCCTCAGTCTTCATAACTGGCAAATGCCGGGGAGGTACCTAAACTTAGGCCTGGAACGCTTCCTTCCTTAAAAAAAAAAAAAAAAAAAATCCTTTCCCAATTTATCATTTCATCTCATGTATCATCAGTGTCCACCGCCTGTGGTGCCTCAGTAGTGAAAACGGGCGTTAAACACTACTCAAAAAAAAAAAAAAAAAACATACGATCAAAAGATCCACCAACAATAACTACAAAAATGAAAGCACATTGATCTAGTGTTATTATCTTATTTCTAAGTGTGTTTGTAATTGTTTTTGATGTTTCTTATTAATTTGTATAAACCCATATTTCCAAATCTTCTGCCTTGTTAGATAATAATTGTAATTTACTTAAATATAGAGCATATGAAGCAGAAAACAATTGCAACTCACTAACCTAACAACATTCTTAAACTGATATTAAAAGTCGACAACTTTTCATTATTTGCTGATTATGATTGATTGGTATAACACTCGTACCGAATTCATCTGTGATGTGTAAATGAATTAATTACAGGCATAGCTTTCGTTTTATGACTGTTAAAGTATTTCAAAGTATATATATTTCAAAAAAAGAAAATGTTTCGTCCTGTAAACTTCGTTACTTTAATTTCGTGTGAGCGTGATGTTTTTGTTTTTTATCGCTCTATTCAAACTATATAAATATTTTGCTTAAAGTTTGTTTACGTTTATATTGCCCTTGCGTACTTTCATGTCACGTATGCCATATTTGTTGCATTTATATATATATATATATATATATATATATATATATATATTAGTTAGTGATTCCGACCTGCTTAATTTCCTGTAACTTAACATGGGTAATTCTTCGTATATATTTTATTTGAAGATGGTTCTTTTAATTTCCCTGACTGTCATTAACAAAGTAACACATTCTCGGCACTTAGGCATTAGCGATTGCTAGATAATTTCCTGCTTTACTAGCTCTTATGTTATGCTGTTCGTTGCCTATGCCCGAAAATTCAATGGCTACCGTGTATAAGTACTATAGCAAGAGACAGTGTTTATAAGTTGCAACCCCAAATCTAATTAGCATGATTGTAGTAGTAATTTTGTGTAATTTTTCAATTTTACTCACCAGTGTAGTTTCATTTATATTTCCTGTGCATGTGTTGGATTATTGTTTGTAATGTTGTTTTCTTGCCAGAGTGCAGAAAGCTACCCCAGCCATGAAATCAAACTTGGAAAATTGTTACCTATTGTAATAATATTTTGCAAAAGATGACCGGAGCAAATCAATATTTTCGGAAGAGAATTCTTAAGCAGGGTTGGAAGGATATTTATTTTGTACTCTGTTAGGAGTTGTAAAGCAGAGTAGGCGTAATAAAATACATGGCAACTACAGGGATGAAGAACATCGACTGTGAGAAGTCACGTAGGCCATGTTTATTTGGTCCTGCAATTTTGTGATCAGCAGTCAGTTGCAAGTGCGACAGTCCCCGTTCAGTTGGGTGGAAGATAGGCATTTCTCCGGTAAATTCTCTGTTTTAGAGGAGTATTCAGGACTATCAGTGGAAGGGCTTTCTCATTTCAGTTCAATTAATGGAAAGCTGTAGTTAGTTTTGGAAGAGTATTCGGTGTGGGACATTATCAATGTGAAAGATAGGCAAGGTCACTTCAGTTCCAATCAGTGAAACTGTATTAAGTGAAAGAGCTTTATCGGTTGAGTTCAGTTATGTCTCAGGATTAGTTGATTTCAGGATCTGTCTTTGTCAAATTAAGAAACATCAGAGTGATCGTCATAGTTAGTGCGAAAGTGACACATATTCTCAAGAAAATCAGTACATTTCATGTGCAATAGTTTATGAACAATAAATCATCACTCATAACGAAACATCTTATCAATTTCCATATACTCCTTTCCCTTTGGCCACAGGACCATAAAAGTATCCAGCAGCAGAGTCGCAACAGTCGTGGCAAACTATGTCAGCGGAAATCAATCATTGGAGAGGGAGAAATCAACTTTTACCCATGAGATTCTATGTAACCAATCAAATTAATTTACTTTTTCCAAATCTTTCCTCCCTCCATATATTTAACATACTTAATTAACCTCCCTTCTAATTAAAGCCGCTGCAAGCAGAGCATACTTTTGCAACTATTCAATGTACAACAATATAGAGAACATAAAATAAATTTAGATATAATGGCTAAATCAAATATTATACTAGTATCTTCAATATTTTCCTATCAATGTGTCAAGTAACGCTTTACATTAGAAATAAACTGTTTTCTCTTTCTCTCTCTTCTCTCGCGAGGTTTGCTAATTGGAGCATTAGCTACAGTGAGTTTCGTTGAGAGATAACTGGCTTAACAATTTACAGCGCTACAGGTGCTGAAATATTTTGAAAGTAGTATCGCAGGTTTGGGGCTCTACTTTTTTTAAAGGGGTTATTAATGGAAACTTTGACTGCAAAGGTCTTGTGGCAGTTGCATAATATCTGATATAATTCAGTTTACTTTCTGTACTATTATTTTTATATAGTTCCTTTAAGGTAAGAATTCTTAGTAGGTTTTTAGCAAAGAAATATTCAATATTTTCCTTCGTTACTAAAGATGAATATGGGGGGAATAAATAAATAAATAAATAAAATAAAACCAAACTGATCTGATTGGCGTGCACCATGAATCAAACCTGCATCCTCTCGAATGTCATTTTCAAACATTACTCCTAAGATAATTAATGTTTTTGAGCATTTGTAAATAGTTAGTCTAAAGACGTCATAAATGTTGATAGTATCTAACTTGAGGTTGTTTATGGAACTTGAAGTTTCCTCCTTTTCCTCCATTTTTTGCTTCTTCTTGTGTTCACTTAACACTACACGATTTGAAACATATTTCTCTATATTTAAAATTGTATATTCAAGGAAAGGAATATATATATATATATATATATATATATTACATAACAATACTGTATTCTTGTATGTAATGTGATATATTTACCCTTATTCTATACGAAACGAAAATATGGGGCATGAGTTAGAAAAGGTTGAGAACAACTTATATTACCGCCAGGGTGATCGAGGTCGTTAAGGCGCGGACTCTTGAGCGGGAGCTCTGGAGTTCGAATCCCGCCAGGACCGTCCTCTCTGACTGAGGTTTAGGTTTTCCTCAGTCCTCATAACTAGCAAATGCCGGGAGGTACCCTAACTTAGGCCTGTAACGTTTCCTTCCTTAAAAAAATCCTTGCCAATATACCATTTCACTTCATGTATCATCAGTGTACATCGCCTGTGGTGCCTCAGTAGTAAAAACGGACGTTAAACACCATTAAATAATGATATTTGTTTTTCTTTGTTAAATGTAAACGTAAATTGTCACATTTCCGTTTCATACTGAAATAACATTTTATTGTCTTACTTTCAGGAAACCAAAACTTACGAGCACTACATCACCATCGCGAAGAACAAGACTGTCGAAGGGCAAGCTCGCGTGGTCTAATTCCCAGAGCGAAGATAAAAACCGTGAAGATGACCTTCGTTATAGTATTTGGTAAGTAAGAACTAGTAGTTAACCTTTTCCGCTTACGCGGGATTAACCCTGCTACTAAGAGTGCAACAGATGGCGTCTTTCGTATGTATTGCAACTCTGCTTTCTGTTACTTGTATACAATCTTATTTATAGAAGAAGATGTTGCAATTGTCATCTTATCCTAGCTAAACAGATGCGGAAAACTGATCTGATAGAGGCGATTAAGTTAGACCACCGCAATAGCTAATGTTTTCCTTTATATTTCGATACATGTAATTGTTGTGTTAATTTCAGGAGTACTTTTGTTGGCGATATTCCAAGATTTACATAAATTTTGTCTTTTTTTTTTCCTCCGTAAAAACCGCAAGTTTTCGCCGGTGCTTTTTGTTTTGTATTGAGCCAGTAGATTCAAATTTGTAGTTCTGGCAGGAAGCAATTGGTCAAGAAAGTTCAGAATAAATGCAGCACACACACAACATTTACACCAAAAATACCTTGCTGTAAACTCTACTGGCTAACAACCTTTGAGAATGAATGTATGCTGCCGTGAGACCGGCAGGTCACAGTTTCAGAAAGCGACTTTTGAGAATACGATAAAAGAGGTGGGTGCGGTCCATCTAGTACCCAGGCTGTGGACAAGGTTTATAATATTCAGTGGAATGCCCACTCTCTAAAAAGTGGCATGAAGGCGTTTGATTTAAATTTATATCTTGGTAATGTAATTAACTTTGCCGTTTATTTTAACCAAAGGGAAGCTAAAAAGAATGCCATTTCAATTTTATTTTAAATTCACAGGTGGTAAAATAAACAAAGTAGTAAACAAGTTGCTAGTTTATTTGTTAATGTCAGGGTGTTCTTGTTTGTTTTAAGAAATACTTGTATAAATATAAAAATAAATTTACGACAATGATGAGTAACACATTTGAGTTCTTCATTGATACAAACAGACATCCCCTTGAAGAACTGAATACAACATGTTAAATCAATTCTATACATTATTACAATTGTAATATAGACATATCAAAGTGCTGTTAATAACATTACAACAATATTAATGTAATTGCAGTAACATAAATTTATGTACAATGCTATCATTAACAATATAAACATTTATTCTCAAATAACACTTTTATAACATTAAAAAATCTTCCACTGAATGACAAATACAAACATATTTTTAAGAACAGATTTAAATGAAAAAAATTACTGTATAAATCGTTAATATCTTTGGGCAAAGAGTTAGATATTTCATCTCAGTTATAATGAGATTACATACTAAGATTGTTGAGAGTGGGGTATACAAGGAACGGGGGAGGAAATTCGACTCCTAAGATTAACGATCCATTTGTATCTATGCCTCTCCCTTAGAGAGGAAGGGATAAGGTAAGAAAGACACCATGCCAATCTCCCCCAATGGAAAGTCCCGAGGGGCTCTTAGGTCATATGCCAGGACAAGAAATTTCTCCCTGGCCAAATATACCGCCACGCCACACAGCATCTCGTTGGCATTTTTTCCCTGCAACCAGAAATAACTTGACAGTCGTGAAGAGAAAATATTCATCACAGCCTTCGCCTAAGTGACCAGGAGCAAGAGAGAGAGAGACAGAGACAGAGAAAGAGAGAGAACAAGATCAGGATGGCCGGCCCCAAGCAACTTGTACCTGGGACTCCCCAATACGAATCCCAAACGTTACTATCTGAGCCACTTCGATTGGTTTGCAGATTTATATTATCCAGTGAGTTTTTAAATTTTATGCAGTTATTATTATTATTTATTTTATATGAAAGTACGAATTTATTTGATAGTTTTAAGATATTTTGATCGATTCGTGGTACCTGCTTAAGAATTTGTATAACTTACTGAGATCTGGAAAGGGGTCCATCCGGCTAAATGGGGAGCTGTCTGATAGAGAGGTAGTTTTCTTCGACCTCGAAATCCGCGAGATAGGCGACTAGCGGAGTGCCAGCGTGCTGATCACATGCTCCTGTAATACAGCCTTCTATCAATGTCGTTGTAAGGTAAAGATAGAGGAAGCAGAGGTCGCTGCGGCAGGCCAAGGACTACCTCAGACTGTAGCGCGCCGATGAAGAAGAAGAAGAAGAAGAAAAAGAAGAAGAAGAAGATATTTTAATTTCGAAACGAATACTTTTCAAAGTCTCCGTTATGAAAGTATGATATTCTTGGTGCTTTTTTCGGCATAAAGTGTTTTTACTAATAACAAAACTTTTCTGGGAAATAAAGCCTATTTTAACCATTACATACTGAGCTAAGTTTTGGCAACATACAAACTGTATAATAGTTGCTGAGAAATTATTAATATCAATTATAAATAATATAAAACCAAGAATTGAGCCTTGAAACTTGATTATTTATTATCCCCCAGTCTAAATGTTTTTAATTTTTCTTTATTGATTTCTGAAATTGTTCATTTTATTTCATTTAAATGTGTTCAAGTAATTATTTTTAACTTATTAACATTTAATTTGTCTGTTAATATGTCCTGATATACAATTACATGTTTTAATTAAATCGTAGAGTCAGTAGTATTTTGTTCAACAAAATATACTCGTGTTGTTAGTTGTAGCGGATATTATAAGGATGACGCCCACGTAGACGTTTGATGACGTTCTGATTACGATATGCTCTGAGGATATTATTATATGCAGACTAAATACGACAGACATGTTATAACTTATGTTTCTCTCCCGAAAACTGTGCTTTTTGTCCTGTTGTAGCTCGTATACTATTTTCCTATGTGGATATTAATTCAAACTCGTAACTTCTATCATTTACCACAGTTAATAATTTTTTAATTTCTTCCAAGAAATATTAATCGCCACTTATCTTTACGTCATGTTAAAATGCTGCTTCCCTATACGGAGTTCGAACCATGTGCTTTCTGCTAATGAGGTTTAAAACACGGCTTCTCTCTACGGAATCCAACGAATAACTAACAAATTTTGAGATAAATCACTTATTACAATAATATTGTAACAATACTATACATTACAGTGCAGTATGTTTTCAACATACGTATACTAAGCGAATGAAATTCATTCATTTCTATTAAGTCGTAATAAAGCTTCTGTCTCTTGTTTCATTCTTGGTACACATTGTTAATGTTGTTACTTTTTTTTTTTTTTGATTGATTTATTTAAGGACGCTCTTTAACAGCTCAGGTCATCAGCGTCCCATTCAACTCAGGGCGTGAAACGGCCGACAAATTTTGCTCAGAGGCCTCTCTTTCAGGCTTGAGGTTCTTTTTCGTGCCGTAAATGTACGACACGGGACCCACGGCTTTACTTCCCTTCCGAAGGAAGCCATACTTAGGATTTTTACGCCCGGAAAAATCCATCGATCCTGGCCGGGTTCGAACCCGCGTTTTGGGCGTAGGAGGCAAGTATGGTAACCACTACACCACCAGGACCGACTAATGTTGTTACGTTTGCCATTGGTGGATTCACTTAGTATTACAATTTTCTTATCTGCAGTTCTAATATTTTCATATTCTTGGCTATGTATGTGTTCCTTTGAACAGTTACATTTTTATATTATAAATATTGTCATAAAGGCCAACAAACAAACATTAAGACATACATTATAATAGGCCTTATCTCATACATGAAATCTGTACAAATGAGCTTACTAGATTTATATGATTTAAAACGTATTACCAACGAATATTTGTTATTTATATGAAAATTAAAGCTCTGACCTAACATTAAAACATTAGCAAATGAAAATGGACGTCTTAAATTAACGTGGCTAAGTAGCTATTATCATAAATGTTTGTGCTTTATATTGAGCATTGTAGCCTTTACGTAATATACAAACATGTGAAAATGAAGCTATTAAAATAATATTGTTAAACAACTGCTATCGAGTGTTAAGGACCTTAAATCGGATATTTTTCATTTCACAGTTGAGAAGTCTTTCCTAAACCTAGCTTTTTTCTTTTACAACATGTCATTATTTTTAATAATAGCCTAAAATCTATTGTACTTAGCTGTTTGAAGTATTTTAGAAAAGCTGGCTAATGCATATATAGGTTTGTCGTTTAAACTACTGTTTATGTGTTGTTTTTTGAAAAGAAATTTAACAATTGAGTATTAAGTGCTTATGGAAAGATGAAAAGTTTTAATGATTCATTTCAATTATGAAACTAGAGCAACGAAATTTCTTTTAAACACTTTGCCCTAACTTCATCATATCAAGAAGATTTTTTAAACGAACATCATAGCAGTTTCTGAATGGCGTTTAACACCCGTCTTAACTACTGAAACTTCAAAAAATGTGGACACGGATGATACATGAGATGAAATGATAAATTGGGAAAGGATTTTTTTTAAGAAGGAAACGTTCCAGGCCTAAGTTGAGGGTACCTCCCCGGCATTTGCCATTCATGAATACTGAGAAAAACTCAATCAGGAAGAACGGTCCTGGTGGGAATTGAACCGCAGACCTCCCGCTTACGAGTCCACGATTTACAACCTCGGACACTCGTGGCGATAGCAGTTTTGCAATAAGATACAGAGTTATGAAACGTTGTAATGTTCTGGGATGTTAAAGAAGTGAAGATTCAATTCATGCTGAAAGCCGTACGAATTATTTCCGGGAAATACTTAGCGAGGAAAGTAACTGAGCTGACCTCAAAGGGTTCGCCTTCAGGTAAAGCAGCTTCGGTTCAATAAGATAACGCTCGGCCGCAAAGTAGCCAGAGAGCAACTTAAAGTACTTTATGGTGTGGTTTGTGTGTTGGGTGTAATCCATCTTATAGTCACGACTTATATCCGTCCCCAAAACTTAGGAAACCTTAGGAAAACTTAGGATATATTGATTCAACCTCTGACGTGAAGCATCAGATAAAACTATTCTATGTAAACTTTAGCAAGTCCTTTACAGAACATTAACGGAACCGCTTAGATCGCCATGGAGAATTTGTGAAATTTAAAAATGTATACAGCGAGTGCCAAAAAAATGTATTCACACTTCAAGCAAAGCAAAAACTGTGTTAACATAACAAAACTGAATTCACACAAACAGAAAACGATGAGCACTAGTCATCTTAGACTTTTACAGTTACAACAGTTGCTCAAAATGCCCACCATCGGCGTCGATACACTTCTGAGTACGTTCAACTACTGATTGAGCAACGTTTGCGAAAGTGTCCTCAGCGATTGCAGCACATACCGTTTCAATTTCTTCCCGAAGTGTTGTCAGTGTAACTGGTTTTCTACGGTATACAACATCCATAAGAGTTCCTCATAAATAGAAGTACAACAGAGTTATATCCGAAGAACGTGGTGGAAACTCAATCGGACATCTTCATTCAATCCAGTCCCTTGGAAGATTGTCCACATAGTGTATGAATGGCGGGTAAGTCGGACGTGCGTACTGGGCCAGTTATTGTTCCTACAAAAGGAATTGGTTTTCAACTACCACTTCAAAATAACTTTCCGCTGTTCAAACGATAATCTTGGCTCCATTTTGTTGCAGCAACACTAGCATAACATAATGTTAGTCACATCTGTTTACAGAACATAATACGATAATCTTGGCTTCATTTGTACATTGTTGATTACCTGTCATGTATCAACGCTATCATAATGCATGCGAGTCACAACTGTTTACAGAAAATCATACTACACCTTACTGTTGCTTTTTGGTTCAACTTTGAAATATATTAAATAGATATTACTGTGAAAGTGTGTATACATTTTTTGACACCCTCGGTATTTTTAAACGTATTTATTTTAATTTAAATAAAATATGCTTCCAGGAAAACAAAATATAGGGGGTCTACATTATTATTTTCTGACGTTGTTGATTATTTACTAATTAAAAATATTTGTGTTTTATAGTTTAGTAAATAGACGAATCAACAATGCAAAGTTATGATATAAACTTTGAACGTGACCCACAACCCCAGGCTATTCCTACGCGAAGGGTAAACTTTCAAATATCAAAGCAATAAAGATTAAATTGAAGGATAGTAGGTATATTAATGATATTTTTTCTAAGTTTCTCTCTGTGGTGTTATCATTTAGGAACTTGGAGAAGGAGATATCAGTATTGTCACGCTCAGGTATGAGAATTAAAGTAAAGGTTAGAGCGATTCGGTGAAAAACTGAATCTCGGCGATTGTTTATGTGTTGAAAAATGGGTTAAGGACATTTTTTAAAAAAAAAATTAAATAAAGTCTAAGACAACTTTCGCCTTTACTAAGATTTAAACTTAATAGAATGGCAATTAACAGTTGTTGTACTGCATGCTGATATAAACCATAAATTCATAAAACAAAATAAAGTACCGGAAGTATTTCGCTTTTTATATAATTTTAGTACAGCTCAACAACACGTCAAACGGAGAAAGCGGGTCGTTAAGGTGGAAAGAAGTTATTCAACTATTAACTAAACAGAACGTCTGCGCTTCAGAGAGCACAGAGCCTGTTTTGTAGCACAAATTTATGTCTTATAAACCAATAATGTTAGAAATATGATTCAAGTGGCGTTGTTGTTAACATCTGTTCAATTAAACCTGTTATAATTGGACATTATTTGAATCATTTTCATCTAACTCAAGTAAAAGTTTCAATTTTATGTAGTAATTGGAAATAAGGAAAGGTGTTTGGAAATGCCTGCTGCAGTTGAATCTGTTTGTGTTGCGCAGTGTTCATCGTGTGCTGGAGTCCCTATATTGTGTTCGATCTTCTGCAAGTGTATGGTTACGTACCCAGTACCCAGAATAACATCGCCCTTGCCACGTTCATACAGAGTCTAGCACCTCTCAACTCTGCAGCTAATCCTGTAATCTACTGCGTGTTCTCTACACATATTTCACGCACTCTAAAGTAAGTACATGCATTCTTTCATATTACACAAGATCTCTCTTTAAGTATATAATGGAGAGAGAAATAACTAATTTCTATGTATTGGGTGTACAAGTTAGAATGTAGTTTTTTTTTTTTTTTTTTTTTTAAATAATACATTTGTTTATCCTTTGTGTTCCATGGATATATTTTACATTATTTCTTATATATATTATACATGTATTTATTTATTTTGCTAGAGCTAGCCTCCTTTTGACACTAAGTTTTAGTGCCAATATCGCACTTATAACACAAAAAGTAAACAAGGGCAATACTTGTACACATATAAATCTATGTAAAATGTGAAATATATAAATAAATGTATGCTATCATATAAATATGAATATAAAGAATATTAAAAATGTTAATCTAAGAAGATCAAAAATTAAAAGAAGGATTTGTGCGTGGATGGGAGCTGATAGTTTAATATGTGTGGGGTTGTACGGCGGATGCGGCTGACCACTGAGTGGTCGTTTCAATGTTGCCCACTGCTGCTCCATTTGATGGGGTTTCTGTTGTGCATGTTAGGATCTCAGGGTTTGCTATACTGGATGTTTTGTGACTTGGAGTCAACGGAACGAGGAGGTTTAGAACACCAGCCACAGAGAAAAGCATAACAATCTCTTTAATTCATAGTTTTTAACAACACCATGTCAGCATTTGAAAAGACTGTCCATGTAGACCTGAGTTCTAGCTACTGACAACACTTGAGCCTTCTTTACCTCTTACTGACTCCTCTCTGACTTGTCTCTTACTTCCTCGCTAATTTTAATTCTTACTTCTCTGCTCGTAGCTCCCCGTCCTCTTACTGGCTGATTTCTGGTCCTTAACTTCTCCGAGTTCTGGCTTTACTATCAATAAGCCACGCATTTCGCGAAAAACATTTCTCTCATTACCATGAAATTAAAAACTCTACTTCTAGCTTCCCAATTGGCGATTATTCAGTACAGATTGCTATGCATATTGGCTCTGATTCGCACACTTGTGGACGATGCTTATTGGTTACCATTTCTCTCCCCGCCTACACTTTTAATGTATTGCCCTTTCTGGCCTTTTCCAAGAAGCATCCCTATCATAAATTTTAGCTGTTACCTTTCATGCTATTCCATTATGTTAGCGGTTTACCCTTTCGTCACATCTGTAGGCTATTACACACGTTTCAGTCATGTTTTTTTTTTTTTTCATTGATTTATTTATGGACGTTCTTTGACATCTCAGGTCATCAGCGTCCCATTCAACCCAGGGCGTGAAACGGCCGACAAAGTTTGCTCAGAGGCCTCTCTTTCAGGCTTGAGGTTCTTTATTCGTAAATGTACGACACGGGACCCACAGCTTTACTTCCCTTCCGAAGGAAGCCATACTAAGGATTTCTACGCCCGAAAAAATCCATCGGTCCTGGCCGGGTTCCCGCGTTTTGGTCATGTGTTTGCTATCTCTACTTCCTGGGAATTTTTCAGTGAACTGTATTATGGTACCCTGTACTATTTCATATCTGTCATCCCCGATGCATTCTCAGAAAGCTGTACTTCTTATGTCTTTTATCCTTTGCCCCGTTAGGTAAACAATGTAACTTGAAAGTGGAAATGGCCATTTCACAAATAAGATGGCAATGTTCGCTCTAAAGCATTCACACAGAAGGAAAGTAACAATTCTTAACCTATCTCTGTCTCTTTCTATACCTGCCTCAACTCAGTGGTCTTTCCCGGGACAGTCTGTCGTTCTTAAATAATACAATCCTTGTAAAAAAAAAAAAAAAAAAAAAAAAAAAAAAAAGAAAACAATAAATCCTTCTCTTGTCATAATGCTTACAGACAAGGGTTACCAAAAATCGGCAAAAGAAAGTCTCGACCAGGAATTCTGTTCTACACAAAATATCAGCTCGTATATTCTAATCTTCGAAATATTATCACATATGAAATTATTATTCAGGAGCTATAGTTTTCGGCTACATAATACAACAAACACTAACAATGATAATTCATATCAACCTATATAAATCATGAGAGTGGCAATAAATGCACAAGTAAAAGATAAAAACTCTGACAATACTATGAACGAGATAGGAGCATTTGTGATAGTAATAACAATAACAAAAACAACAACACAATGAAGAATTCTGCAGCAGGATATAAAAAATAAATACATGTATTGTACATAAGAAGAAATATAAATCTAGGGCAATCGATTATTTATAATAACATTAAATAATTTCTTATGAAATGTTCATATGTTGTATACAAGATAATAGTATGCTATTATTTGTGTAATCATATTTGGTTTTAAGAGTTTTAATAGCATTTTTAGATCGCGTTTCAAGCTATGAAGTTCTCGATGGAGAAAAGGTTTTCCGTCAGTTGGTGAAAATCAGATATAGAAACTTGCAACTTGCCTAGCTATAGTTTTGTATGAAGCATTTATTTTGGTCTTACTTTATGCAGCGGAATTATCTATAAATCATGTCCGGAACTTTCGATAAACTTCTAAAGAACATGTAAGTAGAGGATTTATAACTGTGTATACACAGTACAAGCCTTCTTGGAACATTCTGTGAACATTTTCATGAATTTGTAAGTTTATCTTTGAATTTTTGACACTTCCAGAAGTTTCTTAATTTTCTTTTCTTAAACTGTTTGTCGTTTATTTATAGGACTTACATCCTCCGAAACTTATGTACCAATACCTGGATAAGTCGCTAATTATCTCTGGATATGCGTGTAGTGATTCTTTCGTTATTTTGTCGCCCGTTTCACGGCAGTTGACGGATCGGCAGTCAGAGCTGTAACTCCCGGCGGATATAATATCCTCGCAACTGTTTCAAGTTCTCGCAGTTTCAACTACAATTAAATGAAAAGGATATACCTTATGACGGAGATATTGGAAAAGTTTTCCTGCTACTTCACACATTTTTAAAAATTGTCTTTCACACACACCGTTCTTGCTGGAAATACCCAGATTGGTAAATACAGTCATTGTGTAAAAAATGGTGCAAGTATGTCATTCCTGTAAGTTTCTGCATCTAAAAATAAGACAGGTCCTATTACTCCGTATGCGTTTACTGCGCACCATACACCGCTTTTCTCGACGTGCAAGCGGGTTGCGTGTATACAATCGGGGTTTTCTGTATCCAATACCTGTTTTTTACTTGGAAACATAATCTATTTTATCGGTATAGAATATTAAGTGTGGATCAATTGTTCTACTATTAACATTCCGTAATATCCAATTGCAGAAATTTGGCATTGACTGAATTTCGGAAGATGGACTGATGAATAGGAATAACACTTTTCTAAAAACATACGACAATATCACCTGTTATCAGTTTCGTGTTTGTTTTCATTGTATTTGTAATTGTAATTGCGAGAACTTAATAGTTGCAACGATTGGATTGTCAGTTCACTGTCGGGACCACCTCGAGGACTGCTACAATAGAGAGAATAGAAATGAATGATGAAATTGATCAATCCATGGTAGAGAAATACTAACCCGGCATTTTCTCTCCCTGAAAATGGGTTGAGGAAAACCTCCGCCAGAATAACCAGCCAGAGCATTTGAATCTCCTACCTCCCAATGTGAATCCTAAACGTTAAAGCCTGAGCCATTGATGCTACAATTTATTTCGTGTGCTCTTGATCTGTAACAGGGTGCATCTATTCTGTTTTGTCGATAGAACCGAAGCTTATCGAATTATCGATTCCGAGAAGTATGCATTGTGCAATTTTTGTTATTAGCAATATTCAGTAAATAGCAGGCTATAGAGCTTGTCCAGATGTGATGGCCCGCGAAATGACTGCAATGTTAGAATGAACGGCAGCCTACAACTTCCCAATTGTTTGTCAGCGAATGGAAATCACCCTTCCTTTGCCAAAGCGCGATATGGGTCACTATGTCGCAATGTTACCATGCTTTTAGAGCCTAAACACCCAGAGATTCATTGCTGTGAAATAGTGATTAGTACTGAAATAAAGAACCTGTTTCTGCTGAATTGCCAGATACAATTTTGCTGCACTCTGTAGTAGTTTGTGTTGAAGTCTTTTCAGAGTTCTTGTTTGTTTGATGTTGCAGGAAGCTGCCACCATTCAGCTGGGTGAGCATTCCCGCCAAGCGATGGTCGCGACGCTTCGGTACCGACTCTTCATCCACCGTCACGGAGACCATTCACTCCTTCAGACATCGGTCAGGTTCATCTTCCATCAGACATAGTCACAAGTTCCATGGGAATCGGAAGGTCGCTATGTCCATCGTCTAGATCATACAACCAACAACACCGAGCAGTAGATAGCTGAATTACTGCAAAACTTAAACGTTCAATTATTCTATCGGAGAGATATTAGATCATCTACGTGGTGATCAGTTCGGTAGGCCAACGTCGAAAAGCATTAACTCTCTGGGTGCGAGCATTAGCAGCTGTGGACGATGAAGGTCTCTCATCCGCGATTTCATAATTATATATTAATGATAATTATGTGTGCACTTGCCTCAACAAAGCTAGTAATAGTAAATAGCTGTCACCAACTTTTTCTAAGTATCTTTGGGATCTGCTGATAAAATTAAGATCTCTTGGGGCAGTTGCATTGAGGCATGAGCTTTATCTCAAGAGCAATGTTCATTTTCTGTTTCTATAGTTTTATTAGGTTATATATAGGATCCCCATTCCGCTGCACAACCGGAAATGTATTTAGCCGACCGAACGTTCCAGCGTAACGGCCGCCCCACCTGTCGAGGGAGAGCATGTCGCGTAGTTCGAACTCATAGTGCGCATTTTTTGTTTCTTTTGTTATTTATGCAGCAAGTAGTAATTAATATCATACAGCTTTATCTGCCTGCTCTCTGCTGTGAGACATACCTACAAACTGTTGAAAGCATTTTAAAACACTCGCTGCATTTCACCCTCTCGAATATTCTAAACAGTCTCCCGGACAGTTTGAAGAGAAGTTTGTTTTCAATGGCCTATTTCATCAAGCTCCTTCACTGTTATCGCCCTTTTATCAGTGAAAACGCCTTGAATTCAGACTTTGTTCACCAATCTAAAACTTGCACATACTACTGGGTGAGCAATGCTTGACGCAACCGCGGGACCGGCCGGCAGCGCTATGTCGGCGGAGGAGGGGAGTATATTTCCCCTCCGCTGCACGAGACTTCAGCGTGAGTTGAAATCTTGCGCAAGTAGCATGTGTTTGTTAGACCACACAATACAGTGCATTGAGTTAGGGGCAATACATGTATTCTATTCCTCAAAGAATACTCTCATTACAGGAAATTGTCGGTCCTGGTGGTGTAGTGGTAACCATACTTGCCTTCTAAACCTAAGATCGCGAGTTCAAACCCGGCCAGGATCCATGGATTTTTTCGGGCGTAAAAATTCTACGTATGGCTTCCTTCAGAAGGGAAGTAAAGCCGTGGGTCCCGTGTCGTACATTTACGGCACGAAATAGAACCTCAAGCCTGAAAGAAGAGACCACTGAGCAAAATTTATCGGTCGTTTCACGCCCTGAATTGCATGGAACGCTGATGACCTGTGATGTTACAGAGCGTCCGAAAATAAATCAATTAAAAAAAAAGTTACAGGAAATTCATGACGTGTTTCAAGATAGAATCATCACTAACAACATATGCCCCCCCCCCCTCGTTCCGCCAATTTAACCCCCGGCGATTTTTATCTCTGAGGAGCATTAAAAGAGAAAGTGTACAAAACAAATCCACTCACTTTAGATAAACTTAAAACTAACATTCGTCAAGAAACTGCTGCCATTTCTCAGAGGGAACTACAGAGTGTAATGAACAATTTCCTAAGCAAGTGTCAGAAATGCTTGAATAACGAAGCGAGGCTGTTCCAGCATCTGCTTACTTAATATACGTGAGTAATTTACTTTCCTTTTAAAGTGTTTGTTATGTATGTTAGAAATAAATTATGCGACAAACCGTACTGTATTTACTGCGGACTTCTTGTCACCCACACCGCCGACACAGCAGCTAGCCTCGCCGGCCAGCCGCACGCCGCTAAACCGGTTGCGTGAAGGATCATTCACCTTGTAGATGGAGATGTTACTCTTGGATATTTATCACGAAATTCTCCTCTAGTATTTCGTTTGCACATAAAAATCATAAATAAATATTATTTGTTCTAGCGCATATCTCACTCTCTGCATACTCCACAATACACAAATACACAGCAGAAATTCTAACATTCATTCCTAGAGAAATGCAACTGAAACATCTGGTATAGTAATCAAGACTGAGAAAGCTCAATTGCCTGCGCAAGCTGAACTTAAGCTGCAGTCTTACCGGTAATCGCACATCCTTTGAAGGTGAATCAATTTCCACTAAGGTATACAAATTCCATTTTCGCAGCGGAATGGAGGTACGGTTATATATCGAATGAGTTTTATCAACCTGCGGATTGGGAAGTTATACAGTCCCGGCGTTTTACAGACCATCCCGTAAACACTGTCCCCTGTGTCGTATGACTATAGCTGAATTGGCTGCTATGTACCTCTCGGCGTGAAATTCCGGCTTCTAAATATGGACTCATACATGAATGTATACCTTTTAGTTTTTGTTTTCTGGTACGGAAAAGAGAAAAAATGCTTATTCTGTGATGATTATTATTAATGTAAAATCCCAATTATGCAAATGGCAATTAAAATCACAAATTACTAATTAGAATCTCCTTTATTGAATATAATAAGCAAATATGAAAAATATTACATTAATGAGAAATGACAATCACGAGACTTTGAATGATATTTTACGCTTTGTAGATGTTCTTACATACAAAAGAAAGACAAAGAAGATCAGTAGTTCCGGAGCAACATGCTCATAGAAGATAAAGATAAACTCCTTTAAAGATTAATCTGATGAATGCAGCCGGTACTCGTGAGCATCGACTGTAAAAAGTAGGTTGCCTAGTTACCAATGCGCAGAATGAAAAGATTCACCCGGTATATAGTTACCCGAATCTACATATTCTGCAATCATAATTCCAAGATACATGACATAAAGTATGCATTTTAATTTTGTGTTTTTTTATTATTATGGGTTTTTAACTAGCATAAAGTCACAGCATAACGTGTGACTTACTGGTATCATGGATATTTATATCTCTTTACATGCACGAATAACCATGAACAAAGCAAAATAGTTTGACTGTAGTAATCGAACAGTTTTATGTATCATTCTTATGTATGGTGGTAGGGAAAATCCTTGCGACACAATGACATTTAAAAACAATAAGCTTGGCGAGAAGGCACGGATTTTTTGAGAGGAACTGCAACAGGTTACGCTTAATTTCGTTAGTAGACATCCTTTAAGGAAAGTTAGGGTGAACATTTCATATTAAGAGTGGGTATGCACCAGTATATTTAATGATGTGGAATCTGTTGGTTGAAGCATTTCAAATGATCGAACTTTGTCTTCGGCAACTGCTCGCACAATTGCCGAAGTGAGCGACTTTCGCCTACCAAACTGATCACTCGTTAAGGCATATTAACTGAAAAAAAGTCCTTCATAATTCTAGTCATGGCTACCTTTAAGTTAAGAATCATTGCTCTCCTTTCCTGCAGAAGGAGAGAGATGCAATTCTTGCATTCCTTACATGCGATACTTAAAAACAAAATACACAAAGCAGAAGTAAATTCAGAATATTTACTGAATATCAAATACGCTAATAGAACTTCTGACCATGGAAAGTTCCCTGAAGAAGTACAAGTTATATCTTGTTTACAATGAAAGCGCTAGTGTTGACGCAATAATAACACATGTATGTAGTGCAGAGACATTCGCATTGAAAACGTGTAAACATTAGTGCTTTTGAATCGCACTTCAAATACACATGGCCTACTGAATAATTATTGAAACCTCCAGCAATTGTTAGCGACAAAATGTATACTCGACAATGACACAATTCCGCGTAAGATGTATGTTCTAATTTATTTTCCTTTCATGTATTACCGACAATTTCCGGTAATAAATTTATAACAACTTTTTATGGCTATTTAACTTTCAAAAATACCAAAGCTAACATAACGTAACCTCAACTCGGTATTTAACTATGTGATTATTAGATTTGCGCCTTTTTCAGAAATTCAAGCATTTTCAGAACATTCTACTCAAAATGCAATACATTTCTCACGTTAACGGAAACTTATGAGTATATGCTTTATAAATATATTATATCATACAAACACACTTTCATGTCCTTTGCAACTATTTTCCATATTTGTCGCTCTTGTCATAAAATCTGCTATGTTCTTGGTAAAGTAATTCATTTTTCATCAAACGAGTTCTGTTTTGTAATCATAGGGGAAAAGTAGCATGTGGGCACGTCACATAAATGTAAGTGCCAAAGTTTGCAGTTCATAAACTTTCACATTAGCATTTGCGCTTACTTAATTCATTATGAACTCTTTCATAAAGTAACATAGGTATAAAGTCTTGTGTTTGAGTTGCGTTTGCGTTTCATTGTGATTTCTACTGCTCAGCAAGTGCAACGATTGGGTAATTATGATAGATTAATCATTGTTACAGCATGACTATTATTTATTGCAGATGCATACCCCCCTTGAATTTTTGGTGAAGAAATGGGTTCTAGATATATTTCCTCTGTCTACTTCTCAGCGTATAAATACTGGCGAAAAACAAAAATCAAGCAGTTGCAGTGTTTGTTTCGTGCTCTGAAAAGAGAACTTTGCATTAGACATTATCATTATATTTTAAAAGGTTATATGAGAGTAACGTTTTGATATTTATAATTTCCATCTGTATAGCACTAGCAATGCCATATTGTGGTTTTCTGTAAATGCTGATCTGTTAACTGCAGATGTGAAAAAACATTACCCATCAAAACCGCGCATTCATCTCTCCTAGATAAATTCTCTGCTTTGACTAGAGCGATCGTACTACCCCTCATAGCTAGCGATATCTACCTAACTTACCAGAGTTAAGCAGTCTTATAGTGGCGCTGATTAAACCTTCAAGAATGTAAACATGAGAAAAGGAATGCTGTGTGTTTAGAGATCATCATATTCCAAAGCTGTAAAATATCATCTCCCTGTGGCAGGCACTGCCCGTATAAATTCTGCCTGTTTTCTCCAAAATAGAGTAAAATATGTAGTGACTATAAATCTGACGGAACTTCTGAAAAAAAAATATAGTTACACAACTTTTCTTTAGTGTATTATTCTGTTTTAACTATTAATTTTGTTTGAGATGCCTGTGTATTTTTTTACTGCACATTTTATTTTTGCTAATTGTGTGGTACAAATTATGGACATGATTTTAACATTTCCTAATTTATTTGCTTAATGTTATTATGAATAATATAGGGATTAAAATAAGACGAGCGAGGTATTGTTTTCTGAGGTTGAGAGACACGTTCTGGATGAACTTTAATATTTCTGAAAGCTAATTTTAAATTAACGTATTAGAAATTTGGTTTTGTAAATACACTGTTTCTCATCCGTTAACAAGGGATTGTGACTTGGGATTTAAAATATTAATTTCAAATATATTAGTATTCGAAAACTAAGAAGGCAAAATTTAGAATGTCTATAGAATAGCTAAGTGTTACTTATTGGGTCCGTATGATGCGTTAAATTTATTGGAAAAAAATATAAAATATTAGAAAACCATCTACATAAATATGCAAGGTTAGACTACATTTTCTTAGGACACAGTATCAAGTTCAAATCTCACAAAGAGCAGAAATTTTTGGAAATTTATTCTTGTAATAATATTATTTGTTCCGCAATTTTTATTGCGATGAAAATACGAAAATCATCTCAAAAATTCAGTACACCATAGATTTCTTTTTAATTATTTAAACTTATGAAATATATTTTCAAACTTCCAAAATATAATATAAATTTGTTATAGTATATATACAATTCCTGTAAAGACCTGTTCCACATAGATGCATCTTTATCAATTTAATTTAAGTCTTTTCTTTATAATTTTTTTTCCAGTGTAGAATCCACAGTCATTCTGCAGTCTATCTGGGCCATTTACTTCTTCTATTTCAAGGCAGGAAAGGGACAGTTGGCCTCTGAAATCTGGCTCACAAATGGTCCGAAATTAGAACGATTGCATTATCTTACACTTGTCGCGCATGCATAGCAAGCAGAATTTTTGAAATTAAACGTATTAATGAATACAAAGGCATAAATAAAGTCATTCGGCTATGAAAACTAATTTGTGCATAAGGTGACAAAAATACACCTTAGTATTAGAACTTGATGCTTCAGAATTACATTTCCTCAAACGAAAGACAACTTTTTTGGAAGCTCAATATGTCCTGAAAGATTTCCACCATTTTAGTTTACTGGAAATGTATTATTTTGCGTTTATTTGGCCAGCATGTGTTATTATTACGTAAAACGCTTAGTAACGTTTTCAGAAAATGAAACATTGGTGAACTTTTGACAATGTTTCGCACATCTAAACGTGACTTTTACACATTGTGAAGCCTTAGTGTTTTCACACTGTGCTCACATGCAAGTCAACAACATTCTTAAATGAGTATAGGCCAGAAAAAAGAAGATAACTCTAAAAAATAGCATAATAATTTAGACCGTTCTAGACAGAAACATTACGTCTGTGATAAATTTACTTGTGACGTACATTGATTGTTGAACAAAGTAATCAAACGACATTATAATTAATTGACACTTTTTTGTTTAAAAACACTAGATTCTCTAATGTGTTCTTGTAAGAAGTCAAACTTCCTTTTTCTTTTAGTATATGAACTGCTGTGACTCTTGCAGTAAATTATTTTTATAATGTAAAGTAAGTTCAGTAATTAATGTGTTGGTGCGTGCATCAAGTTGGATATACAATTGGAAAAAGAGTGGCGAAAGAAAAGTGATGAAGATTTGAAATAAAAACATTTGATTCAAGCATGCTCTAGCTTAACTGTGACATAGTTCAAGGTGAAAGTGAAGTCTTCATAATAAACTTGATAGGACAAGAGTTGAAACTGGAGATTGACTTATACATATGACGAGTTACGGTGGAAATATAAACACTAATAAAAGTGATAGACTCCAGCTTTGAAAACTGTGTTTGAGATTGAGAACCTGTGATTCAACACAGCTTCACCATTGGGACATATATCTTTAACAAAATGTAACATTGTATGGTGGTTCTGACTTCATCTTTTATGATCTTTCCTATAACAGGTGCTGATTTACAGGTAGAGGTGCTCGCTCAACCGTAAGACGATGTTAGGACATAAATATTGAAAAAACTTAAAACTTGATTGGCAACTCTGTATTTACCTTGCCTCTGCCTCTATGCTGTCCTTGAACCACGTACACAAACTGCTCCGTTTTCTACTCTCCTTTCCTTCAGTTCTTCCAAGAAACAGCGTTGCCGATTTTACTCCTTGTACAGGATACAAGGGTCGTCCCAGAAACACAATGGAACCAATGTCCAGCCTTTATTCTACGTAGTCTTCACACTTTTGCTGGTGCTTCTGCAGTGATCTGATCTCATTCAAGCTTTTCCCAAGGCTGTCAAAATATTCACAATTAAAATGATCGAGATGAAAGTTCGACGGCGATAAATCAGGTGAACAAGATGCATGTTTCAACAGTTCGAGCCTGTAGTCATCGATGATTGCCATTACAACAAGGAATGTGTGAGGAGAGGTATTGTCCCAATGTAAATCACTCCTTTGGAGATCTTCCCTCCCCACTTTAAAAATCTGCCGTAACTTACTCTCCAGTGATGTATTACACTGGTTGAGAGTTTGACTCTTTGGGATAGTTTACCAACATAATACCTTCTGCATCCCAAAAAACTTCATCACCGCCTTCCCAGCTGATAGAATGGGCACTGCCTTCTTAGGAGCTGGGAAGCCAGTATGTTTCCATTGTCCTTTTGTTTCTAGTGCTCAGGTTTCATTAACAGTCACAATTCGTTCCAGAAAGCCGTTTGATTCGGCCTCAAACAGCGCAAGATTTCGTTCTGAGACCATACGTCTTGTCAACTTTTGCCCATAATTAGAAGTTTTGGAACCCAAGTGCAGAAACTTCTTTCATCCCCAAAAGGTCATGAACAATGCGCTCCACTATTGGTTTTCACTTTTGCAATTCCTCCCCAATATACCTAATGCCGCACCTCTTTCTCCCAAGGTCATTGATGCACTTTGTCCACATTTTCCTGGATTGTCATTTGCACTGGCCTTCCTGAGCTTGCAGCTATACTCTCTCCATTTTTCATGTATTCATGCACCTTTCACTATTCTTTGCTCAAAAGCTACAAATAGGATCAACAGAAGTGCACCAATTTTGGCACACAGATATACAAAGAAACACGCTGTGGACTTTCCAAGTTATTTTATGAGCTGACCAGTGGATGTAGGCCAGGTTCTAGTGTTCTGGGTTGACTCTCGTATTTTGGTACTTTTATGAAGCTTCAGTTTCAAGTTGTTCGTAATTTTATTTGTATAAATCACATTAATTATTTAAATGTTCAATTTCTTTAGTTCTATGGCTCTGAAAGATAAAATAGGCATGTTCTTTGCTATAAGAAGAACACCGTTCTTGAAGAAGGCTTCATTCTGAGTGTATAACAAGAGCCGGTATTTTTTTAGACTTTCTCAGCTGAACATTCGCTGATGCTAAGTTAGAATCGACCTCCCTTTAATTTATTTTTAAAAAGGGTAAGTGCAAACTCTTTATTTTATTTATTTATTTATTGCTTTTCAATGAAATGCTTTTCATTGTTTTTTATTTAGCTTTATTATTATATGTGTAATACTTAAGTGGTTTGTTGTTATATAAATGAGTGCTAATTTTTAAGGTATTATATAATATTTGTGTGTTCTGAAATCTACTCAAATAACAAATAAAGCTCTTTATTTTAGATATTCTTTTGTTACCCTTCCCTTAAACTACCAAAGAACCAAGCCAAGAGAAGAAGGTTATTCGAATTTCATGAATGGAGAAAAACAACAATGTGTTAGAAAATTACTGCCTAGAGAAAAGTAATACTTAAGCAGTATACGATTTTAAGAAGCCAAGTTAAAGAAGGTATGTCAAATGAGTTTCCTAATTATTAGAGATTGTAAAAGAGACTTTTAATTATCCTAACCATTCCCCATTTCAATGAATAGAAATATTCTAATCTAATTAATATTTAGGTACTAAATAGTTTTTACGGTTTCTTACATTTCTGAAAGTAGCATTTTTTAAAATCTTCCATTTCATGCAGCCAGAAAAAAGCAATGGTAAAATATTCTTAAGTAGTAAACAATTTATTATAAAACTTGGAGATGTTTATACCCCTTCAGTTTAATCTCTGCCACATTTATCACCTCTGTCACACTTCTGGAAGACACTAGGCACAGTTTTTGCTGCTGGCTAAGAATGAAAGTCCTACTGTATGTGGCTTGTTCCGCCTTCTGCGGCTAACTCCCTCACTGTCCATCGCCCCCTAGCATCGAATGAAATCAAAGTAATGCGTTTCGAGATAGGACGACTTTCACTTGGCTCATCACGTCCTTTCGAAAGACTGACACCCTACGGAACACCGTCTAGTATTGAAAGTTTCATTGCCACGGATTTCTCGAAGACTCATGTGTTCTTCCTTCGTGTTCCTGTCATGTGTCATTTCAATTTAATATATGCACGCTGCTTACTTTTAGAAAACATCCGTTTAGTGCAGTACATGTTTGCACCACTGCTTGATAGCTTCATATTCGTCGTCTGTACGCACTACTTCCTTGTAGTTATTACACTTTTTATTTCCAAACAAACTCGGACTTTAAGGTCATAAAATCTTAACGTGAAATATTGTTATTGCCGGCTTTGTGTTACTCGCTCAGCTGCTGGCTGTCAGATCAAAATTCTCCCTAAAATTGGTCAAAAAATTTAAAAAATAAACACCACTATATAAGAAAATACGGAAACTGGCAATTTAGTAACATTTTAATTGATTTGCAAATCAGCGTAAGTTGTGAAGTGTAAAAATAATTAAAATATAATTTTAGTTTTGTTTACATTTATCTCTGGGTGGCTCATTTCTGTTCTCTGCTTTTGTGACGTTGAATTGTGTTTATGGACTTAGTTGCATGTGGTTCCGGCATACAAAATGGTTATCCGTTGTTGCGGTCATCATTTACACAAAAAATAATTTGGTGTTCAGCAAATAGAACTGTGGTATTAAGGGCATTATAAACCTACATTTTCAGACCGTGTTCCGTGCTGTGCAAAATGCACCAGGAACAAAAAAAAAAAAAAAAACAAAGTGCTTACGTCTAGCCCTTTGTGCCTACGTCCTTCAACGTGGTCACCTCCGGGAGGAAGGAATGCGGTGAGGAAGACACCAATGTGAAGCATATAGGGAGGTGACTGCACTATTAGACTTCACGAAAAGGATTGATTTTATTTTAAATGTGCAGATGTTCTGAATGTTTCCAGATAGAACACCCCGATGCTCGTGGAGTCGTCCACAAAGCCCGCGTCTATTCCAGACTTCGGGGTAGAAATCTTTCCAAAACGCAAGCCATCACACCGCGCCTCCCACCCCGTCCTGTCACTATGGAGTTAGTAAGAGAACCAAAGGAATGAAATGAAATGAGAGAACAGAAAATTTATAAGTATGATCAGTGGGATTTGAACCTATAACATTCCGAATGCGAGCTTCAAGCTTTACCGCCAGAGCTATGCATTCGGTGTTTTGTAAGTTAGTATTATAGCGAACGGGTGTTTTGTAAGTTTTTGTTATAGCGAGCGGGTGTTTTGTAAGTTTTTGTTATAATGAGCGGGTGTTTTGTGAGTTTTTGTTATAGCGAGCGGGTGTTTTGTAAGTATTTGTTATACCGAGCGGGTGTTTTGTGAGTTTTTGTTATAGCGAGCGGGTGTTTTGTAAGTTTTTGTTATACCGAGCGGGTGTTTTGTAAGTTTATGTTATAGCGAGCGGGTGTTTTGTAAGTTTTTGTTATACCGAGCGGGTGTTTTGTAAGTTTTTGTTATAGCGAGCGGGTGTTTTGTAAGTTTTTGTTATACCGAGCGGGTGTTTTGTAAGTTTTTGTTATAGCGAGCGGGTGTTTTGTAAGTTTTTGTTATACCGAGCGGGTGTTTTGTAAGTTTTTGTTATAGCGAGCGGGTGTTTTGTAAATTTTTGTTATAATGAGCGGGTGTTTTGTGAGTTAGTGTTATAGCAAGCGGGTGTTTTGTAAGTTTTTGTTATAGCGAGCGGGTGTTTTGTAAGTTTTTGTTATACCGAGCGGGTGTTTTGTAAGTTTTTGTTATAGCGAGCGGGTGTTTTGTAAGTTTTTGTTATAGCGAGCGGGTGTTTTGTAAGTTTTTGTTATAGCGAGCTGGTGTTTTGTAAGTTTTTGTTATAGCGAGCGGGTGTTTTGTAAGTTTTTGTTATAGCGAGCGGGTGTTTTGTAAATTTGTGTTATAATGAGCGGGTGTTTTGTGAGTTAGTGTTATACCGAGCGGGTGTTTTGTAAGTTTTTGTTATAGCGAGCGGGTGTTTTGTAAGTTTTTGTTATAGCGAGCGGGTGTTTTGTAAGTTTTTGTTATAGCGAGCGGGTGTTTTGTAAGTTTTTGTTATAGCGAGCGGGTGTTTTGTAAGTTTTTGTTATAGCGAGCGGGTGTTTTGTAAGTTTTTGTTATACCGAGCGGGTGTTTTGTAAGTTTTTGTTATAATGAGCGGGTGTTTTGTGAGTTAGTGTTATACCGAGCGGGTGTTTTGTAAGTTTTTGTTATAGCGAGCGGGTGTTTTGTAAGTTTTTGTTATAATGAGCGGGTGTTTTGTGAGTTAGCGTTATACCGAGAGGGTGTTTTGTAAGTTTTTGTTATAGCGAGCGGGTGTTTTGTAAGTTTTTGTTATAATGAGCGGGTGTTTTGTGAGTTAGTGTTATACCGAGCGGGTGTTTTGTGATTTAGTGTTATACCGAGCGGGTGTTTTGTAAGTTTTTGTTATAGCGAGCGGGTGTTTTGTAAGTTTTTGTTATACCGAGCGGGTGTTTTGTAAGTTTTTGTTATACCGAGCGGGTGTTTTGTAAGTATTTGTTATACCGAGCGGGTGTTTTGTAAGTTTTTGTTATAGCGAGCGGGTGTTTTGTAAGTTTTTGTTATAGCGAGCGGGTGTTTTGTAAGTTTTTGTTATACCGAGTGGGTGTTTTGTAAGTTGTTGTTATAATGAGCGGGTGTTTTGTGAGTTAGTGTTATACCGAGCGGGTGTTTTGTAAGTTTTTGTTATAGCGAGCGGGTGTTTTGTAAGTATTTGTTATACCGAGCGGGTGTTTTGTGAGTTAGTGTTATACCGAGCGGGTGTTTTGTAAGTTTTTGTTATAGTTAGCGGGTGTTTTGTAAGTTTTTGTTATAATGAGCGTGTGTTTTGTGAGTTAGTGTTATACCGAGCGGGTGTTTTGTAAGTTTTTGTTATAGCGAGCGGGTGTTTTGTAAGTCTTTGTTATAGCGAGCGGGTGTTTTGTAAATTTTTGTTATAATGAGCAGGTGTTTTGTGAGTTAGTGTTATACCGAGCGGGTGTTTTGTAAGTTTTTGTTATAGCGAGCGGGTGTTTCGTAAGTATTTGTTATACCGAGCGGGTGTTTTGTAAGTTTTTGTTATAGCGAGCGGGTGTTTTGTAAGTTTTTGTTACAGCGAGCGGGTGTTTTGTAAGTTGTTGTTATAATGAGCGGGTGTTTTGTGAGTTAGTGTTATACCGAGCGGGTGTTTTGTAAGTTTTTGTTATACCGAGCGGGTGTTTTGTAAATTTTTGTTATAATGAGCGGGTGTTTTGTGAGTTAGTGTTATACCGAGCGGGTGTTTTGTAAGTTTTTGTTATAGCGAGCGGGTGTTTTGTAAGTATTTGTTATACCGAGCGGGTGTTTTGTAAGTTTTTGTTATAGCGAGCGGGTGTTTTGTAAGTTTTTGTTATAGCGAGCGGGTGTTTTGTAAGTTTTTGTTATAGCGAGCGGGTGTTTTGTAAGTTTTTGTTATAATGAGCGGGTGTTTTGTGAGTTAGTGTTATACCGAGCGGGTGTTTTGTAAGTTTTTGTTATAGCGAGCGGGTGTTTTGTAAGTATTTGTTATACCGAGCGGGTGTTTTGTAAGTTTTTGTTATAAT
Organism: Metallyticus violacea; assembly: GCA_030762175.1. NCBI lineage: Eukaryota > Metazoa > Arthropoda > Insecta > Mantodea > Metallyticidae > Metallyticus > Metallyticus violacea. The sequence goes on from CM060843.1 coordinate 12,473,804, forward strand.
GAGCGGGTGTTTTGTAAGTATTTGTTATACCGAGCGGGTGTTTTGTAAGTTTTTGTTATAGCGAGCGGGTGTTTTGTAAGTATTTGTTATACCGAGCGGGTGTTTTGTAAGTTTTTGTTATAGCGAGCGGGTGTTTTGTAAGTTTTTGTTATAATGAGCGGGTGTTTTGTGAGTTAGTGTTATACCGAGCGGGTGTTTTGTAAGCTTTTGTTATAGCGAGCGGGTGTTTTGTAAGTTGGTGTTATTTTTCAAGAATTTTCCCTCTCCCACTTCTAATTACTTATTTTGTACTGTTGTGTCGAAAGTGCCAGAGCGAGATAGGCTGGTTCGGTGTGATGGTGGTTTGCACTTTGAAAAGGTTTCTGCCTCTGCTTCTGGTATGGAAACCGACTTTCTGAGGGACTCGAACTCTTGGTTGAGGCGAACTCAAAGTGAGTAGAGGTGCTCTATCTGGAAACATGTAAGGGACCCTGTCTACTTACGTACAGCCACCATCGCCAGGTGTCTCCTTTTCCTCATCCTTTCTCCCGAGAAGGTGTTTCTATTGGGAGCGTAGGTACAAACAGCCAGTAATGAGTTGAAGTATCGAAGTACCCTCCCCCATCCTAAACAATTCACTCCTATCCATTTTGACTGATGCCGAAGAGAATCTTTTTCAAAATAGAAATTTTTCTTGTTTTTGAAAACGTAGTTTATATATAACTAAAGTTTTGCTCTCCATGATTTCAAAATATTAGAAATATATATGTATGCATTTATGATCTAAAACATGCTTAAATAAAACCAAAAAAGAAAAATATGACATGAATTAAATCATTGCTATAACTTTCTATGATAATTGCTTATTCATATACTTTATAGTTATTTCATAAGAAAGCTTTCAACTACACTTTTAAATGCATCATATCATGTAGGTAGTTTGCGAATAAAGTAAAAAATACTTCAGTTAGGAATGAAGTTCATTTGAACAGGAAAAATAGATGATAATTAACAAGAATATGATAGTAATATCTGGACTAGTTTTGGCAGAAAAATTACGCTGAATGATGATTTACATTTTCAAGCTATTAACATAACACTCTTCCGTTGCCAATGCAGAACGTTCTTATGTCTGGAGAAACTGCATTCGATGTCTCACGAGGTATATGAAAAATTTGTAGAAAATAGTTTATTTATCTGGAGAAAATTCTGGCCCAAAATCTTCTTATTTTACTTACTATCCGTATAGAATGTGTCGGTTCTGGTGGGTGTAGTGGTAACCATACTTGCCTTCTTAATCCAAGATCGCGGGTTCGAACCCGGTCAGGACCGAGGATTTTTTCCGGCGTAAAAATCCTAGTTATCGCTCGCTTCCTTCGGAAGGAAGTAAAGCCGTGGGTCCCGTGTCGTACATTTACGGCACGAAAAAGAACCTCAAGCCTGAAAAAAGAGACATCTGAGCAACATTTATCGGCCGTTTCATGTCCTGAATAGAATGGGACGCTGATGACCTCAGGTGTTAAACAGCGTCCGTAAATAAAACAAATCAACAACAACGTATAGAATGTCACTTATGCTTTTAAAACTTAACATCTACTTGAAAATACTGCCAGAGACGTGTCTATGAATTCCTTTTTAGTGAATTATCTGACAAAAAGAAAGTTTTACTTTTCGCCTTAGCTTGTTGCTTGTAATTACTTACACAGTAAATTAAAAAACAACTTAAAATTCTGGTGTTCTTGTACCACATTTCAAACGGATCAAAAATACCCATTGGGAGTTATGCTGCCGTTTTGTATCAATTTACTTGGCAGTACGTATAGCGGTTGCTGCAACAGAGAAATATTAATATTTCATAAAAATACATGCTCCCATAGGGATATGCACATCGTATAGATCAGATTTCACGAAAAGGATTGCTTTTATTTTAGATGTGCATTTCTCTGGGGTAAAACATCTAAAAATAATTTCATTGTTAATCAATGAATTTCAGGCATATCCTGGCCAAAAGTTTGGTTAGTTGTGGTCCTCAATAAATGTATTATTGGTATCCCTGGCTGTACCTCCTGGGAAATCACCCCACTGTGTTGCTCTGGTTAATAAACGAAAGGCTCAAAACAAGTGAAGAGTTCTTTTTTCACAAATCAAAGTGTTTAATTTCTCCTGTGTATTTAATCTATTTAAAACACGCAGAAAACTGAAAGATAATACAAATTTTGCTAATTGTAACGTTTGATTATAGCGTCCTTATTTTCTTCTAGTGAAACTATTAAAGAAATATAGAGAAAAATATTGAAGCGTAGACTCTACCATCAAAATACCATGTGATGATAGGAAAATATATTGTGTGCCTGATTCTTGGTAGTGTATGGAAAGTATTTGGCATTAAACCCAAATCGCAAAAGAGAAACTACCATCCAAAATGACTGGCGTTCGTTGTTGCGTAAATTAGAAAGAATTATTTGTTCATAAAACATATGCATAGTAGAGTACTGAAGTTTTTTAAGTCGCAAACAAGTAATACAAAGAAGGCACTGACACAACCGCGGAACTTAGCTTTGTATAATGTTAAGCTAGTGAAAAATGACATAAGGAAGTTAAAGTACTTTGACTCGTGAAAACTCTCTCATTTCAGCCACCTTTTTCGCCCTTATATGTTAAATTTAGCTAAGTTTGAACACGCCAATGAATTCAGCTGGCTACAAAGCACAATAACACACTAATATTTCAAAATTGAACATTTTGTACAAATTTAGTTTTGCTAAAACACCCCAGAATTTTTATAGCGAGTTTTTTCAAAACCATCGTGTAAGTCTATGTGAATGTTGACATTTAGCTTCTTTTAGATACAACAGTTTCACTAAAATATCGCTAAATATGTACGAAAGTTATATAATCACTAAACTCAGAATTGTCCATGCAAATAATATTTATGAAAAATCTAAAACAATTTTATTACTCTAAATGAAAGAAAAACAAATTTAATTAATAAAACATTACTGTAATGCGAATATAGTTTAGAAAAAAGTGAGTGTAGGGATAATTTATATTTGTATAGCAAAAGCTTCATCATACAGTAGCTAATATTTCACTGTTCATAGAAGTTTAAACGTTCCGAAATATATAATAAATCTAAACCAAAAAGTCAACATTTCAAAAATAAAATAGATATTAGTAGACGCTGCGTTTAGTAATAGGCATACACCGTTAACATATTCAAGATTTCGTAATGTTCCATTAAAAATTGAAAGAGTTTGAAATTTCAGTAACTATGAAGCTTTTATATTGCTAAAGATAAAGCATTCGTAAATAATTGGTGAATATTTCTTGCAATTACATAATATTAATTTTTTCAATTAATTGTATAAATTACAGCAAATTTCATGAGTAATATGAATATATCACTGTTATAAGATTTTAAAACTTTTAAAATTTGGAATTTTTTAACATTTGTAGCAAAAGAAACAGAACGGTAAGATATGAACATTCTCAAAGAATGTTAAAACCTTTCCTTAGCTTAAAAGTAAGTAATAACATAAGTGGTAAACACTTTCTGAAACGTTTATATTTTTATAACTATATTATCTACTGGTGTTAGTTGTTTCCTATTCAGCCTTATATGCACAAAAAACATTGCAATATTTTAATTTTCCGACATATTGCTTACTTAAAAGTGACAGGGTGCATGGCGTAGCTAGAAGTGAAGAAAGTCCCAGCAAAATCGATTGCAGCATTTCTCTGGAGACTGCAGCTGCCAAAAGGAATTCTTTCCAAGCCTCGCCCAAGGGATATTCGGGAGACTTTCGTAAAGTGCATATTTTGTCCGACACGGCGATCCAATAAGAACTCTGCATCAAAGGGAATGGAACCTTGTGAGTTCTTCCAGTGAGTTTTGCATAAGATGTGATGTGCCTAACAGCTAGAAAACAAAATTGTATTATATTTTTTGCATTTTACGAAACATATTTAGTGAACAATAAAACGTGTAATAAAAATAGCATAATTGCTATCAGTATTTTCCAGCTCAAAGAGGGAAATTATCTAAAACCGAATGTTGCACCATCTCATAATTTCTCAATGTATAGTATTGAACACAGGGTATTCTGGTTACATGGGCTACGAGAGAACTTGTCTAGTTGCAAAAAAATTGCTAGCGAATTAAGACTTTAATTAATGTGTGAATATTGAAGAAAAAGTATGAAATGTGCAAATCACTGATCTCAAACTGTATATTATAGTTTTTACAGTCGTGGAAAATATGACAGGAAGGTATACTTTATGATAAAATGTACCATTTTTTCATAAAGAACTGGGCCCTGTTTCACGAAACAACTAGTTTATTACTTTATTACTTAGTAGTTATTAGCCGTAATTCCTTCAGTTCTAATAAAACCTGTTTCACGAACATTTATTCCACAATGGTAGAGTCGTACAATTTTGTCATCAGTCACTTGTCAACATTACTAGTGTATCGACTGTATCCGAGCTGTTTCGTGGATATTTATTACTCCTTGGGCTGGTTATTGATGTGCTTTTGTTTACTCCGTATTTATTTTAAATCGAATATTCAAGTCAAGAAATAGCATTATGTCTACTACGTTGAAAGGAATGTCTAGTATTCAAAGCAAAGTAACAGAGTTGTATTTACTTAATGAACATTTTCGACAATGCTCTGACAAAATTACGAAGAAAGACAAATCCGAAATGTGGATTATAAAACCGCAAACTGTAAAAGCGTTGGAGTTAATTACATCGGAGAAAGATTGCGCATTGTGAGGGATACATTTTGCCCAAATATCAAGAAAACTATAATAAATGCTTTAATTTTACATTCGTATTATTATCTACAAAAATGGTGTAAAGGGCTCAGTTAATATAATATTTTCTCAGGCGAAAATAGAAAATTTAAGAAGTACGTGAAAAGTTGGTGGATTTGAGACCATATATTGCATAAAATGGTAACCCTTAATGAGCTTTATAATTAAAATATGTTGAGTTAAGCTAAAATATGTACGATAAGGATTATCGCCTTGACAAAATCCTTATCTGGTGTCATACCTTACCTGTTAAGTAAATAATTGCAGCTGTAACTTCCGACCTACTGTATTCACTTGTTCACATATAGTTGCATAAAGAAGGCTATGTGCAGAAGATTGTTCAAAATGGAGTTTCGAGCTGTTATTAAGTTCTTCACAAAAAAGGCTTACTGTAAATAAAAATAAACAGCGACAGGACGGTGTATATGAGGAAACATCCCCTCATATTCTACCGTAAAAGAATGGGCCAAACTTTTTCTAATGGGTCGAGAAAACATTGAATACGAAGAGCGTGTAGATCAGCCCTTGGAGGTGCTTACTCCTAAACAATCGCTCATGTAGAAGGAGGTAATATGGAAAACCGGCGGCTAAAAGCTACAGAAATAGCAGCAGGTTTGAGTCTTTCTAAAACAACAGTCCTTCGAATTATTCATGAACATTTGAACATGAATAAGGTTAGTGCAAGATGGGTGTCTAGACTTCTTTCCTCAGTCCAAAAGCAGCAACGAGTCATCTGTAGTCAGGTATTTTTGGAGTTCTGCCGTGGTAACGAGAGAGAAGTTCTGCAAACCATTGTTACAGGAGATAATATACGGTCCGGTGCTATTATCCAACTATTGTTGCAAAGAAAGTTGTGAAGAAATGTGGCTTCAAGGAGATCGACCAGCCACCCTACAGCCAGATCTATCTTCCAGCGACTTTTCCTCTTCTCAAAAATTAAGAAGGATCTTTGAGGAAGAAAATTTAAGTGTGACGAAGAAGTAAAGGATGTTGCAGACAAGACTTCTGACTATTTTGGGGATGGGATTGAAATGTTAATTCAAAGATGTGAGAAGTGTATTGCAATAAAGGATAACTATATTGACAAGTGAAATATAATTTTTGTCCGTATCATACCCGAAAAAAGGTTAGGCCGGAAACTTGTGGACCTCGTATATCTTAAGGCACAAATGAATATTTGTCTCCCTGTTGTCTTTATAACTTTTTACATGTTTACTTTGTTAGTTTTATCGAACGATTGCCCTAATGAGCTGCAGATACAACAAGAGTTGCTTCTGAATATTCAATAAAATAACAGTTTTGTAGTTTTTAGAGAACAAACAAAAGCCGAACATTTTAATGCTTATCTTCCATACACGCATAGTGTGCTTAACGTGTCACGCTGGAAACACCAGGAAGATATTTCTACTCACTCCACAACAATGGTAATGTTCACAGAAAACAAGTAGTTTTAGAAGGATTCAATTTGTGCATTAATTGTAGTTTGTAAAGGTGAAACCTCTTACTTAGGAACTTGGACACTGCAATTAATGCTGTTTAGCCCTAGGCTGGCACTACGCACGTACTTCTTAGCAATAGGACAAACGTCCCTCGCACACGTTGCACAATTTCCGCACTGACAGGTTGTTTCCCTGCATGGCCTCTCCTTTGATCACATATGCATCCCTTCCCTACAAAATCTCTATATCATTTCTCAGTAGCCTTGGCACAAGATGTTTAATATTGTTACTACCGTTGAGCTAGCACTACCTCTATGTCCAATGGTGTCCCAAAACACTCCAACTAAGTTTATGTGGGGTCGCCGTAAACTTACTAAACAGCTGAGAGTTCAAACTGAATTGAATGTAAACATTTACACAATTTGCCTCAATACGAAAAATGACAGCGAAAGAGCTGTTTTATTTATTTATTTTATTTTGTCATCTATTGCTTTTGATGACAATACACGTTTTGTAACATTTAAAACAAAAATTCTTTGAGACGTTATGATTAATGGCATTGTTATACTTTTTCCCATTTACATGATTACAGAATTATAATAGTTTATAATCACCGAGTGTTTCGGTGGACAGACTTTGCCTATCAGCTCCCCTCAATATTCTATCACCATTTTTCACTTTTATACAGAATGATGTAACGTTGCTTAGCTTTTAATATTGCAATTATTTATATATATGCGGGCTTTGATATGTTAATATTTCCATATCCATTAAATAACGCTCTAAAGACATCTTACGGTATATCTTTCTAACTTTAGCAAAATAAAAGACAATCAAAATATGTTTTATTTAACTTAGAATTTGCTAGTTGAAGAAACCGTTATGCTCTATAATAACCGTTTAAAACATTACATTTAGTGTAATTAATATACGATTATTCTATCGCTCTAACAATATGTGAAAAATAAATTCTCATGAAAATTTGAAACTGTAAAATGATTATTTCGTTTGGATTTCAGAGATTATATTTGTCAACTGTGGGTTGACGCCATACAGAGAATATTGATATATGAAACAAACTTTCAAAATGTGAATACATATCAAACAATCCTTATTTTTGTTTATAATCTAAGGTCTAAGAGTTTTTGACCTGATACATTTTTTATTTTATCAGACGGTAATAAATTAGTTAATTTTTCAATTAAGTTCTTATTTGCATCATATACACCAGTGCTGGCACAGTAATCAAGACTCCCTTAAGCCTATACTGTGTATAAAACTCAATGAACAACTATAGACAGCCTGTTAAGATATCCTGTCGCATAATAAACAGTTTGGTAAATTATTCAGAACATTTATCGACGCCCTGCCTGAAAGCAACCTTAGAATTAGAGAGATGACTACCATTTTTATGCATTAAGTACATATTCTGTCATATCTTAATCTCATATTTTAAGTTGCGCTTTCTTTTCGTGTTTATCTGCCCACGTTTATGGAGTACTCTCTCCTGGATATTTATCACTTTCGTTTTTCACCAGAGCGCTGTCAACTTGTTTCCACTTTCTTCCACTCCCACCGCACCTGGCGCAACTAATGAATCATAATATTGACTTGTTAACTGGTATTCGATAGATGATCTAAACACTTGTGAAAAAGGATGCTTGGCTATCCGAGATATCGTGTTAACTGTGTTCACGAGTTTAACATTTATGTATAAATTCGCCAACACGGCACTTTCATCCCCATCTCGTTATATTTCTTTCCCCGAAGATCTTTCTCCAGTTTTAAAACATCTTTTTTAAGCCCCTCAGATGAAAATTAAAATTGTAGCTGCACTTAGCTACCACCCAAAATTTGTATTTTATTACGCATAATATTTGTTTGTCTTATGTATATTTTTATTTCAGATGAGAAATAACACTTTATTAATATAATTAGTGATATGTGTATCTCTAATTAGTAATATGAATATCTCTAAGACTGCGCAATCAAACGCCATCAATACAACCATAGTTTAATTATTCTCTCAATGTAGATACTATGTAAGGAAGGCACAGAAATTGTAGCCGGAAAGTCTTCTGGTCAACCGTGCTCAGGCAGTCGCTCTGCAGAAACGCAGTCATAAAAGTCATAACAATAGAAAAATAGAATAAAGGATCGTGTAGCGCTCTACCTCGCTGCCACCATGTAGTGCTCGGTCTGCAGCCAGATGTTCTCTGAGGATGTGATGATCTTCCTTTGTTGAGTGCTACAATTGTCCCCTACTTATCTCTGGTGGCGTAAGATAAGTGAGAACGAAATGTGTAGATAGTTGCTGGAATTCGGGGGCAAACCCTAAGTTTTGCCCTCTAGGAAATCGCGAGGTATATCCGGGCTTCTAATGACAAGTCAATCAACTCCTTGTGTAGAAAAGTAATTTATTGAAATAAAAATACAGTGTATGACCCACTCTAGGCCAAGGTTCAGCTCTCTCTCTCCTGCCTTTACAAAAAGGCAGGACCTTTTATACAATCTAAAATGGTTTACACAATAACTTCTGCAGATGTCAAGACATCTGTGTTTACTCACTTAAGGTTGTCATTTAGGGGAGACTTCTCCCTTTGTTGGCGGCAGGTGTTAGCCCACCTGTACAATTTAATAGGGGTGACATCACTTAGGGGAGACTTCTGCGGATGTCTGACACCTGCGCTTAATTAGCTAGGGGATGTGATCTTAAGGAACGGCTACAGAGGAAGTTCTTAATTTACTAATATAAAAGGTTTTTCTTATCTTACAGTCTTACACATAAACAATCCTTATTACACTTCCTATTATACACAATCCTCATTACACCCTCCCCCTTGGAAAAAGTTTTTCCTTTTTTTGGGAAAAACTTTTCTAATTCCTAGCGAAAGGCTCTACTTCTACTTCTAGTCTTAGGACTTTCATAAATTTCTACAGCTTCAGTTTCATTCGTGTCTTCTCGTTTGGGATGCTCCGTTTTAGAAAGTGTGGAATAAACTACCTTTTCTTTGGAAGCATGATTGTGGATGTTTATACACAAGCGTTCCGTAGTTTCCTTCCAACACCTCTTTGGAGTCCACCTATCCCAGAACCAGAAGAAACAGTTCCTACAACAGCTGCAATAGCAGCAACAGCAACATATAATTCCTACAATTACAATCATAAATCCCACTACAGAGCCCCACGATGTAGCGTAATTGTACAATCGAGAAAAATCCTTTTGCTCCTGCTCTTTAATAAGTTTGTCTACTTCATCGACTTTAATGCTGGCTACTCTTAATTCTTCAGCTGAAGACATTAAGTTTACCAACGGTATGTCTAAATGTAATTTATTATTTTCAATACCTTTTTCTAGTGCCTCACAACAATCAAAATTTAATTCTGCACTGGGCAGAAAATCAGTAGTAATATTACTTACTGAAGTACTCATTGCATACAAGGTTACGTGAGTCGAAAATGCCTTACAGTTTCGTTCTAGTGTCAGTTTACCTTCCTTTTCTATTGTAACTTGCTTAGAAACATCATTACACAGAACTGTAAGCCTGTCTGGTTGAGGTGCTACAAATAACCATTGATTACTTAAATATAGTGGTATCCAAAAAGTTTTGCTTAGCTTGGTTACTCTTACCTCACAATTAGTAGGCATTGCCACAGTAGAGGGGTGGAGAAGTGTTGCCTCACAATCCTCCTCTGGCACGTATGTATGGATGGGAATGTTTTCCTTGCATACATATTGGAACTCATTTGGCTGAAAACATCCTGTTAATTCATTGGCTAACATCTTTCCATAATGTTGTCTAATGGGGTCACTAAATACATACTCTTTATTTGAACTTAAAAACAAGTATGCGTTGTTGTCTTTCCTTACAGGAAAGGGAAGGATCTTATAGAGATGATAGATTGTTGAGGAGAGGAGAGGAATTTCTAATACATAGACCAAATATTGCTTATACGAATAAGTGTGGGGTACAATAACTTTTTGTAATTCAGAAAGGGGTAAAGAAGGATAGTCCAGTCCACTTGGCAGTTTTTGAGTTTCCATTATTTTCTTAATTTTCTCTAGTGTCATTAACTGTGGTTGTAATGATCCTTGCTCTGCATGTACCAAGGCATCTAACAGAATTTCAAATGAATGCTGACATTCATCTATACCTCTTTGTATAACTCTAACCTGCTCGTTTATTTGATTAACGCTTTCCATTTCTTCTTCCATTGCTTCTACTTTACTAACTGTATAATTGGATAACTTAATTAGACTTTCTTTCAAGATGAGTTCATTCTTATTTACTCTTTGAATAGTAAGGTTAACTGAACCTAATGTAGATTTTATTACTGTTGTCTCATCTTTTAAAATGTGCAAGAATTCAGTACGATCTTTCTCTAAATTAGAAATATGTTTGTTAAAATGTTCTGCATCAGATTGTGATAGTGTGCCAAACAATATTTTGGTAATGTCACCAATGAAATTTAAAACTCCTCTTTTAGATCTGGACAATTTTTCAGTTGCAAATGAATTTGGTGGATCTGTTAGGTACTCGCCTACCAGGTCCCTTAGATTATCAATGTATCTAACTTTAGATCTCATGTATTGTTGGAATACTCCACAATCTGTCAAATGATACCATTCTTTTGCTACCACTTTACTACAATATTCGGCCACTGACCTTTGGTGGTCCTTTGTTTGCCTCCACAGATTTCTCGTCGGTGCTAAATTAAAATAACTTATTACTTTCCATTGCATTGGATAGAAGAAAATGGTTCCTACTTCATCAAAATATACCCCTGTCTGCGACTTTAATGACTGTACCTCAAAATACATCCCTGACTGTGCCTTTAATGGCTGTGCCTCAAAATACATCCCTGACTGTGCCTTTAATGGCTGTGCCTCAAAATACATCCCTGACTGTGTCTTTAATGGCTGTGCTTCAACTGCTTCCACTGGCTTACGCGGCCAGCTCGCCAAAATTACTATCGCCAATGCCCATCCTCCGTAAGCCTTCATGCCTGCTTTTCTTCCCCTGAAAGGGAAGAAAAATATGGTTTTAACCTATTTGAATGTACTTCCTGGTGTTTCCTTTTTCCTACTTCTTGAACAACTGCATTAGGTTTCTTTATCTTTACAATTTCATATGGACCTTTCCATATGGGTTCTAACTTATTTCTTTTCTCTATCTTTAAAAGAACTAAATCTTTTTCCTTAAACTCGACACTATTGGCTTTGGTTCTTTCCTGTTGCTTTTCTTTAAACTTTTGTAATTTCTCTTTAGCTAATTTGTGGCACTGTTGCATTTTGAATTTTATGTCTCTTACGACATCATCATAATTATACAGGGGTTGAGGGGTTGCTTGTAATGCACCTGGAATATTACACTTTTCTCCAAACAATATCTCATAAGGTGAAAATTTTGTGACACTATGAGGTGTTGTATTGTATGCAAAACTCGCGAATGGCAGCCATTTATCCCAATCCGGCATTTTTGGATCACAGAAACAACGTAAGTACGTTACTAATGTCTTGTGCGTTCTTTCCAGTGCACCATTGCTCTCAGGGTGATAAGCAGTGGTATTTATGTTATCTATCTTAAACAGTCTGCAAATTCTTTTAAACATATCAGACATAAAATTTGTTCCCTGATCTGTTACTACGAAATTTGGAATACCGTACAACAATATTACTCTGTTTACAAAGGCTTCAGCTACTTCTTCTACCGTCTGATTTTTCATAGGCACTGCTATAATATATTTGCTTAAATTATCCTGACATGTTAAAATATATTTATTATCATTTTCCGTTTGAGGTAATGGTCCTACTACATCAAGATAAATTTTCATCCAAGGTTTATCTTGCGTGTCTGTAATCTCTAACTGTTGTTTAACTTTATGATTACTGTCTTTATTGATTTGACAAATTTTGCATTTCTTTATATATTCCGTCACGTCCTGCTCTATCTTGGGCCAAGATGTGTATAATTTGATTCTTTCTAACGTTCTTTGTATCCCTTGATGACCTCCCACGGGACAATCGTGCATTTCCTTGATTATCTTCAATTTTCTATCTTCTCCTAATTGTTCTGAATTTGCTAATAAACACTCTACTGGATACCTGCTTAAACTATCGGCATTACAATTCTTTTTACCAGCTCTGTATAGTATTTCATGGTCAAATTCTGAAAGTAATAATTTCCATCTCATTAATCTTGAACTCGGGTCTTTTACATTAAATACCCATACTAATCCTCTATGATCAGTTACAACTTGAAATTTTCTCCCAAGCAAATAAGGCCTAAAATGCTTACAAGCCCAAACAATTGCTAAAAGTTCTTTTTCTACAGTGCTATAATTTATTTCTGCTGTATTTAAAGTTCTACTCGCATATGCTACGGGTCTATCTTCTCCTAATTTCCCTTGACTAAGTATAGCCCCAATCGCGTAACCACTTGCGTCTGTTGTTACAATAAAGGGTTGTGAAAAATCTGGATATCTCAATACAGGAGCCTGCGTCAGCTTTTGTTTTAGGAATTCAAAACTAGCTTCTTCTGTTTCCGTCCATTTCCATTCTCTCCCTTTCTTTAATAGCTCTGTTAATGGTCTAGCTATAGCGCTAAAGTTATCTATAAATTTTCTATAATACCCTGCCAATCCTAAAAATGATTTAATATCTTTTGGGTTTCTTGGTACAGGAAACTCTGACACTGCTTGAATTTTTCTGGGGTCGGGTTTGACTCCTTGTGCTGTCACCACATGACCTAAATAACTGAGTTCTAACTTCAGAAATTCACACTTATCAGGTTCAAGCTTAATATTATACTTTCTTAATTGCTGAAAAACATCTCTTAGTTTTGCATGGTGCTCCTCTAATGTTTCGCCCATTACTAAAATATCGTCCATGTAAACAAAACATCTGTCCCCTATGGACTCGCGCAAAACTGCATTCATCATTCGCTGAAATGTCGCGGGTGCAGACTTTAAACCGAATGGCATTCTTTTGTATTCAAAATGACCTTGGGGTGTGCTAAAAGCTGCCTTGCATTGATCCTCTGGTTCTATAGGAACTTGGAGGTATCCGCTAGCGCAATCTAACGCCGAAAAATATCTTGCTCTCCCAATTTTGTCTAAGATATCCTGTATATTAGGAAGCGGATAGCTATCCCCTATCGTAACTTCATTTAACTTCCTAAAATCTATACAAATACGCCATTTTCTTTCTCCCGAAGCGTCCAACTTTTTAGGTACTACAATTAATGGGAAATTCCACGGGCTGTCGCTATGAGTAATTACACCATCATCTAACATTTGTGTTATTTGCCTTTGTATTTCCTCTCTATGTGCCTCTGCTAATCTATAATTCTTCGACGTTATTGCCCTGCCTTTTGGAATGGAGGGTGTTGGTATAACGTGCATAGCTGCTGTCGTACTACTTAATTTATCACCAGGCAATTTAAATATATCGCTAAACTCTGTGCAAATATTCCTTAATTCTTCTACTCCCTCTGTTATATGACTTAATCTTAAATTTTCTTGCAACAACCTTACTCTTTGTGCCGACTGAACATATGAATGTGCCTCTAGTCTCTTTAATCTAGTAGGGGGTTTCCTTAATTTTGGTGCTGACTGTACTCTAAAGCTTCATTAGAAATATTCATCAATAAACAAACAAAAGCATCATCACAATTTGTTAAACTTGCAGCACACATTAACCCTGGCTGTATCATTTGTTTCTCGATATATCTAATCCCTTTTTCATTTGTAGGAAATTGAGCTACAATTTCACTATACGGTGGTACACATATCTTTTTAGCTAACACATAATTATTCTCCAAAAGCCAATCTTGTCCTAAAATTACATCAACATATCTAGGTAACTGCTCAACTATGTAGCAATTAACTCTTGCTGGACCTATGCAATTATTCAAGTTCAAAGTTAATTCTACTGATCCCTTTACTTTAACTTTGTTCCCACTTATACCATGTATTTCTACATTGACTTTACTTTGGGCATTGGTCTTGACTAACGAGGTTTCCTTGACTAGTGAAACTTGGGCCCCTGAGTCTACTAGTGCAATTCCTTTACCTCCCTTTAACTCGGCACATACGAAGTACGTCTCATATGGCCCCAAATGGTGATCAAAGGCGTCCCCCTGACATTCACCCGTTGATGAACCCTTGCCATCAACTTTACGTGACGAACCTACGTCACACAGGAATGATTCCTTGTCATTCCCAAACATCGATGAACCCTTGCCATCGACCTTACGTGACGAACCCACGTCACACAGGAATGATTCCTTGTCATTCCCAAGCATCGATGAACCCTTGCCATCGACCTTACGTGACGACTCCACGTCACACGCTGGGATTACCCCATCACAGAAACTGCAGCCTACTATTTGAGCTGTCGGCGGCTGCCCAGACAGCTCTACTGCCTGTTTCCCTGCCTGCAATTACGTGCCTCGTGGCCACGTTTCTTGCATTTACTACACTGCGGAACCTTATTGCAATTTCTTGCAATATGACCTTGTTCCTGACAATTGAAGCATACTGCACTAGCCATATTAATTTCTCTTTTATTCTGTGGTCCCTGTGGTCTTTTAAATTCCCTTTTCGTGTTCTCTGAAGGTGAGTACCATTGTGTTCTTTGATTATCTTTAATTTTCTGGGATTTCACCTCACTTTCCTCTTGGAGGGCAGTCTCTACTAATTGTGCTAAGGAATCTTCCTCCCCTTTAGCTTTTACTATGTATTTAATGCGTTCATCCTTTAAACCTGCAATGAATGTCCCTTTCAAAAATTCTCCTATTAGCTGCAATCCTCCTTCAACATATTTTGAATTGTCCTTTTTCTCAAGCTTTTCTAATCTGTTCCTGACTTCCCTCCGGAGATCGACTGCCATGGAGTCTAATCTTGATCCCCACTGTGCTACTGTTTCATTACTACCTTGTTTTGATGTGAACAAAACACCTGCATAAAATTCTAGAGTGCGTCTGACTGAGAAATTTTCTTCTAGAATAGCTTTAACTTGTTCCCATGTTTCTCTTTCTGTTCTAGCTAAAAGTCTATCCTTTGCATCACCTGTAATCTTTGACTCTATGAATTTTAAAAGTAATCCCTGCTTATTAGGGTGAACTATTTGGATTGCTGCTTCTACACCTTCAATAAACTCTCTTAAACGTTTGGGATTTCCATCAAAAGTAATTGGAATTAACTTTACTGCCTGGACCACAGATATATAATTATCAGAATCAACACTGTCTACTTCGTCGTCTGCCATAGTGGAAATACTGGACTAACCTGTACAGATGTAGGGTGATTGGAGATGCACAGTTCGGGCTTCCAGTGATGGCCTTTCAGCTCCCCTCAGGGTAGAAGACCCTCTCGCGGTGCAGGCTGCCAACGGCTGATCACCTGGGGCGTCCCTCGAGCTCACCTCAGGCCGCTGATGTCGGCCTCCAACCACGGAGTTGACGTCGACAGTTGATGGTCAGGTACCACGGCGCCGTGTGGATTCCTCTGGAGCGTTGTTCCCTCGAGAAAGGCTTCGTCCACCTCGGTACAGATCGAAGTCCCTCCAGCCTGGTCAACTGCCAAACTTAGAAGCCGGGAAGTTGATTTCCTCTATCCCACCGCTGCCACCATGTAGCGCTCTACCTCGCTGCCACCATGTAGTGCTCGGTCTGCAGCCAGATGTTCTCTGAGGATGTGATGATCTTCCTTTGTTGAGTGCTACAATTGTCCCCTACTTATCTCTGGTGGCGTAAGATAAGTGAGAACGAAATGTGTAGATAGTTGCTGGAATTCGGGGGCAAACCCTAAGTTTTGCCCTCTAGGAAATCGCGAGGTATATCCGGGCTTCTAATGACAAGTCAATCAACTCCTTGTGTAGAAAAGTAATTTATTGAAATAAAAATACAGTGTATGACCCACTCTAGGCCAAGGTTCAGCTCTCTCTCTCCTGCCTTTACAAAAAGGCAGGACCTTTTATACAATCTAAAATGGTTTACACAATAACTTCTGCAGATGTCAAGACATCTGTGTTTACTCACTTAAGGTTGTCATTTAGGGGAGACTTCTCCCTTTGTTGGCGGCAGGTGTTAGCCCACCTGTACAATTTAATAGGGGTGACATCACTTAGGGGAGACTTCTGCGGATGTCTGACACCTGCGCTTAATTAGCTAGGGGATGTGATCTTAAGGAACGGCTACAGAGGAAGTTCTTAATTTACTAATATAAAAGGTTTTTCTTATCTTACAGTCTTACACATAAACAATCCTTATTACACTTCCTATTATACACAATCCTCATTACAATCGCCTTCCAAAGCCACGGACAAAAGCCTTCTTAAAAGTGAAGAACCTTCCCTGGCCGTGTGAACCAAATCTTAGTGAGACTTTCAACCGCTAGCCTGCTCAGGACATCGACTTGTGTGGGAGTCACCTTTTTAAACATCAGATGGCAAGCCAATGACCCGACTCGTATTTTCAATAAATATTTCTAGCGAATGAGATATTAGAAAGCTTTCTGGAAGGCATCCATTAGCTGACGTTTTTATGAAAACGGCGCCCAAAAGGGCATGGGCAGCGTCATAGTAGATAGATTGGTGTTGCTATGTAAACGAACCTGCGCCCGGTTTTGGGTGATTTTCGTCTTATTACTCAGCTTAGGTCGCGGAAAGTTTCAGCCAAGCTGTGGCAAAAGCCCCAAGTATCAATTTCAGTACTTACTTATCAAAGCGTTATGTTGCTTGCAACTGTTGTATTCGCATCGGCAGCCTAAGCGGCCAGGTTCACCAACCGACCATTAAATTATTCAATAATTAATAAACCGCAGTTCCACCATATGTGGTGTGGAGTGTTCTGTCACCTGTTAATTCCCATATTATCCCCATTGAGTCCCCTCAACGAAAATCAGCGAAAGACCCGTGAGACGGAGTACCAGAGGAAGCGTTGGCGGTCGACGTGAAGCTCCTACGTCACCAACTCACACCACAGCACTATCGATCACCTACAACCTCAAAATATAACGATGGGTCATTAAAATATATGGCTGCTACATATAACGCACATGCTCCTGTTGGCCAGCACTCGCGTTGAGCGTTCTTCCCTATCCCTTGACAATGAAGTCATCCGTAATCTTAGGGTCGCTGAAGAACAAGTGAACTCTCGCATCATAAGACGAATGCATGGAATATTATATATTAGTCCTAGTAGACGATAAATGCAGATCGATATCAAGCACCAATCTTAACGCCGTTTCTTCAGCTGTTGACAGAAGAAGAAAAAGTGTGCGGTTGGTTCTAACAGGACTGTCCTACCGTACATACTGCTCAATAATCTTAAATTTAAGGTTGACTAAAAAACATGCTGAACTTTCTTCCCCTCCGCAGTCCCCTAAACCTCCGGATGTAAACGTGACGCAGAATGTTTGGGCTGAGACTGCAGAAATGAATGAATGAATGAATGAATAGTGTTTAACACCCGTTTTTACTACTGAGGCACCACAGGCGATGGACACTGTTGATACATGAGATGAAATGATATATTGGGAAAGGATTATTTTTAAGGAAGGAATCGTTCCAGACCTAAGTTTAGGGTACCTCCCTAGCATTTGCCATTTATGAGGACTGAGGAAAAACTGGAAAAAACCTCAGTCAGGAAGGACGGTCCTGGCGGTATTCGAACCCAGACCTCCCGCTCACGAGGCCGCGTCTTAACGACCTCGGCCACGCGTGGCGGTGGGACTGCAGAAGCCTGAAGATTTGCAGAATGCGCTCTAAAAGTGCGGGCAGCTTGAAACTACTTCGCGTTTGTGAATATTTTCCCTCCCCATGCCAAGATACTGTACTCAAAGTAAACGGTTGGTGAACGGGAAATTAAAACGAACATAAAGAAATGCAAGGTAGATATGAGCTTTTGCATTCATGCTACTCAAACACATAACCCCCCCCCCCCAATATAGATCCACTGCACGAGGAAAATATGTAATATTTGTGAATCCTACAATATCGTTCTTACTGTTCCAGCTTTACAGTTTGACTGAATTGTGACCTAGAGTGGCTGGGTGTTTTAGAGATGGAAAAAAATGAAACTATGGTGAAAAATTGGATTTGGATTTATGTGTCCCTGAAACTTCGTAAGTTTTCGTACAACCTACGTAACTGAAAAATACTAAGACGTTTTGTCAACAGATAAGCCGAAACACAATTATGAAAGGTTAGTATTTGTGAGAGCAGAATAAAATAATTGAGCAGGAAACATTTGATTATTCCTTAATATAGACTCGCTAAGAAAAAGCAGAAACCTGCAAAAGTGATTGCTGCAGTTGCTGTTTTTGCTCAAGCAGAGTATCACTGTTGGTCTGATTTGTTTTATTTTTTCTGTTTGTGAAAATTGTGTGTACCAGGTGAGGCATTTATGGTGTCGCGGCCATTTTCCCCTGAAACGAAGGGGAAAATCAAAAAAATCT